>BPLQ01001573.1:122790-133460 GCA_021605075.1 Caerostris darwini
ATTATTTCTAAATTATTTATAAGTAATATTAGTGTTTATAAGATAGGATAACAATTTATTAACAATTAAATATTTTCAAATATTTATAAACAATATTAGAAATTAATAAAAAAAATTAGAAATTATATTAGAAATTATTATTAGAAATTAGAAGTTATTAAATATTATTTCTAAATTATTTATAAATAATATTAGTGTTTATAAGATAGGATAATAATATATTAGCGATTAAATATTAGAAAATATTTATAAACAATATTAGTATTTGTAAGATAGGATAATAATTTATTAATTTATAATAATTATTATAATTTATTATAATAATTATTAAATATTCTCTAATATTTCTAAATAATATTAGAAATTACTAAAAAAAATTCTAAACTATATTAGAAATTAAAAATTATTAAAAATTATTATCCTATCTTATAAACACTATTACAACCATCAATATACAACGGGATGTAATAAGCGATATAAGTAATATTTAAGAAGTTATAATTACAATTAAAATAATTTTTTTATTTTTAATAACTAAAATTTTAAATTGCATAATATCAAAAGAAAAATTAGATGACAAAAATTACCGTCTATAAAACCGCATAAAAAATATCATTAAATTTCTTAAGTAGTTATAAAGTATTTCGTTTTTTAAAGTTTTTTTTTTAAATTTATGCGGTTAATATTTAAGTCCCACATAGGAGAGTATGCGAATCAAAACCTCGTCATGTATCTAGAAATTGATTTTCCAACCACAGAAGTGGCCTGATAGCCAATTGACTTCTCTGATTGGTGATCTGGCCTTTGGTACCACATTCTTCAGCTTCGAATCCCGGCGGTGGTATGGATATTTGTGGCGGGTTCGGAATCCACATTAAACTGTGCGCCCCTGCCTAATTAGCGTAAAGTATACACAAAATGATCGTAGAGCGACAAACCAAACTATACAGAGAAAAACTGAATTTACATACCGGAACATTTTTGTTGTGGGGGCCTGATGGCCGAATGGCTAGCGGGCTAGCGGTCTGGCGTTCGGTACCACAGGTATCGGGTTCAAATCCCGACTTTGCCATGGGTGTTTGTAGTGGTTCGGAATCCACTTTAAGCAGTAGGTCCCGGTCCTAATAGGACCGTAGAGCGTTGCGGGGGCATTGTTACTCTGCGTCCGTGGCTTACCATCAAGTTACACGCGCCCCCTGGGTAATGCAAAGTGAGTAACATCGGGGCAGCCCTTATGGCGGACGTCACGGTCTATTTGCCCGCTGCATTAGAAGAAAAAAAAACATTTTTGTTGTTTCTTCTCCCACTTGGTTTACAGCAACATCTAGACCAAGTCCAAGAACCCGTGTAGTCTCATGGAAGGAGAGAAAGGGGGGGGGGATAAACTTCTGTTGTGTTGAGGCACCCGTAGGTAAAAGTCTGACTTGGCTCGAAGAAGGAGAGCAGTGCCTTTTGGAAGGATTTTTATTGGGAACTAGCTTGCATTTGCGTATCGTATGGAAAAAAACCCCGAAAACTCCCACTAGGTAAATTGACTAACTAGGCAAGATGCTGAACATCCCCTCCTCGCATTTTGAAACAGTGCCTGCAACAAAGCCGCCAGCGGAATGAATCTCTGCCTTAATTTGTATCAAATTTATAAACATTTATGCGTGTTTTTATTTCGCTTCATTCAAAAGCACCCGAAATAACATCACCATATTGAATTAGCATGACCGATTTATTGAATTAGTGATTAATTATTCATCCCTGTCCGACCCTATTGAATTAGTATGACCGATATATTTCTCTCGCTTCATTCTAAAATATCCGAAATAGCATCACCGTATTGAATTAGCATGACCAACTGTCCAATAAACGTTTTTAAAATTTGAGACCTACCTGCGAAAAAAGACACTGCAGTATCATTCTTTCAGATGAAAACGAGACAATGTAGACTGCGATTCGAGACAATATAGTATCATTATTTCAAGTGAAAAATATCCTTATCTAAGCGCTTATTTAAAAATGAAAACATGGAGATCTTTACTCTGCAAAATCTGTTTACTAGAGGAGAAAGTGATAAAGATTAAGGTATTCGAAAAGGAAACTATTGAGTCTGTTGTAAAATAATAATCGTGACTGTTTTGAAATTCATATCTTGTTAGTGTAAGGAGTTAACATTGTTATTTATTTTCTATTTTATTGCGTTACAAAGCACTTTCAAAAGAAAACAAGCAGTTTATTTTATTTATATAGAATAAGTACTAAATAAAATAAAATAACTTTTAAACCCATTTAATTCACTAGAAAGTCAGTCAATTAAGTTTACTTTTCAAACAAATTTAAACAATCGCTACTGTGCCCAAAAAGTAAATCCAATTACTTTTTTTCTCAAAAACTCTTTATTTATTCTTCCAAATTTATTTCATCGCCCTCAAAGTAATCCCCTCCGGACACAATGCACTTATGCCAACTTTTTTTCCAATCCTCAATGCATGCTAAAAAGTCATCGACAGGTACGGCCTTCAAAGCACATGGCGATTCACGTTGAATCTCTTTAATCGAATCAGAACGGTTTTCCGCAGTGGTCTTTTGAGTTTAGGGAATAGATGAGAGAGATCAGATCATTAAGTTTAGGGAGTTTAGGGAATAGGTTTCATACAGATGTCAAGGACAGTGCTATCAACATATTAAAAAAAATTGAAATTCCACAATCCCCCGGGAATTTTAAATTGAAAATTGTTCTTACTTTTCGGACCCAGTAATATTCCTAACTATGAAAAAAAATTAAAAGTTACTTTAAGTTAAAAGTTATATTTAAAGTAAAAAAAGTTACTTACTAACAATCACACAATTCCTACGTTATCTCTTTGAAAATAAAGTTCATACTTTTGATAATCGAATTGCAAATCACACTTACTTTACTGGAATCTCAGATTCGCCACAATACAGTAAATTACAACACAATAACAGCCATCTTTATTTTTCATAGAACAACAGTAACGTTGCCAATTTTGCTTAATTAAACATTACACACGCTACACGTGTAAATATAATTTAAAGCTACACATGCAAATATAACATAAGTTACTAAAAGTTACCTAAAAAAGTTTAAAAAAAAAAAAGTTATATTAAAAGTTACTTTTCCTAAAAAAAATTATACAGTTTCGTAATCGAAACTGCTTTGTTAGTAGGAAATGAACAAAAAAAATAACCGTAGCCTTTAAAAATGAAATATTTTGAAATACTCAATTTTAAAAAAAAAATGAAGACATTGTAAAAACAGAAATTATTGAATGTTTTTTATTAAACTAAACTAAATTATAATAAAACAATTGATAAAAAGTATATCATTCGCTAAAATACCATAGTAGAATATAATTAAAAGTTTTATGAAAAACTTAAATCGTTTTTAGGAAAAGATTCTAAGAAATTGGTAAATAACCTTGACTTATTGAGATTTAAAACTGGTTGCGATTATACAAGAATTAAGTTATGTAATTTTAACTTCATATCCGTCCAAAAAATACAAAATAGCTTAGAGATGTTACCTGAATTAACAAATTTTGAAATTTTGCGAAACTAACCGGGATTCAATATCAACTTTCAACACATTTCATTTTCTTATCTTTATTTATTCAAGAAATATTTAAAAATCTGTATTTAAAGTAAATTTTGGAGTAATTTATCATACAAAATTGCTGCAATCAAATTTAAATATTCAGATTGTAAAAAAATAATAATTAGAAAGCCTATATTTTGATGAAGAAAGAAATTCAGTATTTCTCAATCCTACCGTCTGAATCCATAAATAATAAAATTATGCATCCAATTAATTAAAATTGTTATTGTATCATAGATTTGACTTGTCTTCTTTATGGATAACTAAAAATAACACAATGGTAACTAAAATTATCTTTAAATCAAATGCGATAAAGCATACCAAAAGTTGCATGTTTATTTTCAAAACTATCTTAACAGAAATTGTTACTTAGTTACACGAAAGATAAGTTTGAATGTCTCCATTTTAAAAATTATGAATAAAAATATTTAAAAAAATTCTACAATAAATTAAAGAAACTGAAATCTGCTCACAAATTTCGAATTATCATACAAATTATTAAATTTTAATAACACAAGAAATTTCTAAAGCAATTTATCAGAATACTACAAGAACTATGAAATTTAATAGCTACAGGAATATACCAAAGTTTAATAACTTTAGAACTTCATGAAGAAGCAATTGTTCGAAATACTGTACGAAGCATAAGTTCAATAGCCACGGGAATATACCAAAGTTAGGGTGCGACAGTAGATCTATCTCCCTGAAGTGCACCCTGGTAATGTCCTAGGCGGCTAAAAGGTGTACTACTATCGACATGCAGCCACGCTCCAAGAGTGATCACCTTCGTGGGACTTCGTGTAGGCTGAGTGTCTTACAATGGAATGCGGACGGCCTGTCCCATTCTAAGAAAGTTGAGATTCGACATTCCCTTGCCAGCTACGATGTTGAGACGTGCGTTGGGCCATGACTGTTTGGCAAGCCATCTGCTTTTTTGATAGCCCAAATTGCCCGCTCTGTGAGAAAGACGAAATCATGGACTGGCATTACATAGCAGGATGCCCGGACTTGCGTGTGAATTCCGAGGTGAAAAGATATTGGAGAGCAAAATCTTTGCCGATGAAACATTGACTTTTTCCTTTTGTTTTTCTTTATTTAATAAAATGTTTTGATCCCATAAGAGTTTGCCATTGGAAATAAAAAACTATATCAATGTTCAATAACACAGAATATTGATAAGAATCATAAAATTCAATGAGCCACGGGTATATAGTGTCAAAGTTTGATAACTCTAGAACATCACAAGGAGCAATGGTTCAAACACTAAAAGAAGCATCAACAAATTCAATTATACTTCAATAGCATTAACAAATTCCTTGTTGCTTTACTACTATATACTGTTGCTATTTGCTGACAGGGTTATAAACTGTTGCTATTCAGTTATATACTGCTAAACTATTTTCCGCCAACGTACAGCATGAGGGTTTATTTTCTCCGACTCATTAGAAAGTTTTTGCATAACATTTTTTTATCGTCCGTTATTTTTCTTCCTAGCGCGCATGCTCATAAGAAACATTGTACCTATTGCGCATGCTTATCTGCAATACTTCACTACTGAGCTATTCCTATGAGCATGTGCGCTAGGAAGAAAAAAATATCGGACGATAAAAAAACGTTATGCAAAAACTCTCTATTATTTGATAACGTCAAGTCCCTTAACTAGTATAACTTCATGTTCACTCATGAAAAAAGTAACTAGATTTATTTTTATATCTGGACACATATTTCTCTGAAATACCACAACGTCAACCTTTGTTCTAGGCAAAGCGGTGTGATGTGTGTAGTAGTAGATCAGTAGGCTCTGAATTGAGAAAAGATTATCTCACCTGTAGACACTGTAATGTGGGTAATAATAGTAATATTAATCAGAAGACTAACCTCACAGACAACCAGATTACTTCTGGTTTAAAAGTGGAAGCAGAATTCCGATCAGTTCAAATGATAACTGTTCTTAGAGGTAAAAGTTGTTGTTTCTTATCCCACTTGGTAAACAGCAACATCTAGACCAAATCCAAGAAACAGTTTTGTCAATAAAGGGGCAGCTTCTGTTGTGATGCTGAACCTGTAGGTAGAAGTCTGACTTGGCTATGTGACGCTGACTTTTTACGCCGTAGGGTTGTCACCCTTACGCCCAATAGTCATATTAGACCGGGATCTAAAGTTTAAAGTGGATTCCGAACTACTATAAACATCCATGGCACCTCCCGGACTCGAATCGGAAACCTGTGGCACAGAGTGCCAGAGCGCTAGTCGCTCGGCCATCAGGCCCCCCAGATGGAAAAAAAAAGTGGAAGTATTACTGAATTTTATCTTTTCTGTTTAAAAAATATTTTAATGTACCATAGTTAAAATTTATTACATTTTTGACTATGAAAAACAAAACAAAAATTAAATCAGAAGTTTGAATAATACGAAATTTAAAATTTATGAAGCTTGAATGAAAGATAAAAAGATGTTAGTTGTTATCTGTTCGTGTTTTGGATCTTTGTACTTATCTGAAAAAGTTTTTTGTACTTCAGTTCAACGAAGACAAAGCATCCGTTTCTTGTTTATAGATTCGCACATTAATTATTCATTATGTTCGTTATCGTCACCATTGTAATACTAGCACTCGGTGGGAGCATTGAAAGTAACTACTTCCCATTGATAAGTGGTTAACTTCCCCTTTAACTATAAAATAGGCATCTGAACTACTTTTACACTATAAATAAAATTAATTTATATTATTAAGTTTATATTTTCATATATAAACTGTGTGTTTATATTATATATACATAATATTATATACATTTTATATGTTTGTCTCAATTATTTAGTGTTTATTTTTTTTAAATGTCATGATAATGAAGTTATACACTCAAGAGCCAAAACATTATGACCACCCCTACATTTTGGAATGAACTCGCCTGGATGACGTGGAAGGCACGTGATCAGGTGGAAGTGGTATTTAACTGGTATTAAGTGGTGGTATTAATCCATGCCAAGGCGGGTTGAAGCTGTGTTGCGCGCCAAAGGTGGGCCAACTCGTTATTGACGAGTGGTCATAATGTTTTGCCTCTTGAGTGTAGATCAATTAATTTTCTAAGTAGAAAATCGATATTAAATGTTAAGTCCAAAATATTCCTAAGTGCTACAAATATTATCCTAAGCAATAATCAGATATTTTGTTAAGCACAATTATATAATGAAACACATTTTTGGTAATCCATTGAAATATGTCAGAAATTTTGAAAATATTTGCTAGTAGATTAAGCCTTGACAGGAAGGAAAAATGTAACTCTTGATATGTGTGTAAAAAAATGAATAAACGAAAAGAAATTGTAATCAGAGAGTCGATATACCCATATTTTGGTTACCCATGAGATTTAGAATTTATAATGTAAGAATAAAAGGCATAGCAGCAATCTTAAAAAAAAATTAAAAAAAAAAAAAAACTGTAGAACTCCAAACGATTTTCTTTTCTTGAAAAATTTATTTTCACTTTGAAATAAACTTGTCTTTGCTTTCACTAGAAGATCATTTAGTACAATTTTACATTACTTATTTAATTATATATTTATTAGCTCGTAAAAGAAATTTAAATAAATGTTATGTATAAGATTGCCAGTTTCAGAAATTTAAAAAAATCCCGCGAAATAAATTAAAAATAATAATAATAATAAAAAAAATACTGCTTACAAAAAGTGATTAATATATTCTTTAATGGTAGGAATCTTGTGAAATAAATTTTACGAGATGAGAGAACGTGACATTTCGTGAAAATGTGAAAATTTCACGTGAAATAAATTTTACGAGAATGATGAGTTGATTTTCCGTCTTCAAAGTGTTAAGAAATTAATCAAGCCAATACAAAAATGATGAAAAAATATTAACTCAATGATAAAAATCAGTTTAACAAATAACAGACAGAATAAGAAAAAAAGATAATGGAAATTACAAATAATAGTTAAAAACTTTTTTCGATTATTCAAATCAATTTAAATCATCAAAAATTTCTAAATATTATGTCTACGAATAAAGTTATTCAACAGACAAATAAATTGAGCATAATCATGTGATGCTACCTGAAATAATAGAAAATAATTACATTTCTCTTTCTCTGGTGATTCATAGTTGGAGAAATCGTCCTAGCCAATCACGTTCCTGCTATTCCTCGACTTAAAAGTTTGCATTACGAGCACATAATTGTTTCTCTTGTCACGTGAACTGCTCTTAACTACAGAGTAATATCAAAAATTGTACTACTGTGTCCAAAAAGTAAGACCAAGTTTCAATTTAAAATTCCCCTGGCTCGTGGAATTTCCATTTTTTTTTTCCTTTTTAGGTTGCTGGCCCTGTCCTTGACATCTGTGTGAAATGTAACGTTAAAATATTCATTAGTGTTTGAGTTACGCTTGGCTTTGTGAGACGCTAAAACTGATTCCGGCGATTTTTGAAATGTCTGAATTAATTGAGCAAAGAACTTACATTGAATTTTGTTTGCGGAAACGTATAGAACGTTGCAGAAGGCATTCCGTGAGCATTCCTATATCGGAAATAAATGTTTAAAAGCAGTATAAACAGTTCAAAGAAGGCAGAGAATGCGTTAAAAACGAAGAGCCCACTGGTCGACCATCAACCTCAACCGACGAAGCTCACGTCCACACAATTAAAGATTTGGTGCTTGCAAATAGAGACCGTCTATTTGCAATTAGAGACCTTGCTGCTGATGTTGGAATTTCAAAAGGATCGGTCAATTCCATGTCGGGCCCCAAACGCGTCAAATCTCGATTGGTACCGAGAAAAAATCTCGAAATATCTCGAATAAATCTCGAAAACGCTGAATGCGCCAGCTTACACTGCATTGATTCTTCGAGACCTTTTCGCCCAAAATGAAACCCATATCGTTCCACAACCACTGCATTTACACAATGCGATTTCTGGCTATTCCCTAAACTCAAAAGACCACTCCGGGGACACCGTTTTGAGTCAATTGAAGAGTTTCAACGTGAATCGCCGCGCGCTTTGTAGGTCATCCCAGCAGATGAAGTTTTAGCATGCATTGAGGATTGGAAAGAAAGTTGGCATAAGTGCATTGTGTCCAGAGGGGATTACTTTGTAGGCGATGAAATAAATTTAGAAGAATAAATAAAGGGTTTTTGAAAAAAAATAATTGGTCTTAGTTTTCGGGCACAGTAGTATCCTAAATATCAATATGACATTTTAATTTCAGAGGAAGCTTTTTTTTAAATGTTAACTTTTTTTATCTGAATATTCACAATAAAATAAACGCGTAACACCCATTAAATATCCATATTCAAGGATTATTACAACCTATTGTGCGGAATTCTAATATGTGTGTGTGCAGTATATCAGAAACACCCAGTTAAATATGACCTTGAAATTATTGTCTGTTTCCTTGAACATTTACTGTGGTACTTTTCGTACTTTATTGGAATGGGGAAAAATTATTCAAAAAAAAGCAAGGTTGTTAAGAGAATAATTTTAAATAATTATAATAAATTTACTTTTATGTCTTTTGATATTAAAATAAAAGAAATCTCTTTGAGGGCTTTTATGTTACCGCGTAATCTTTTGCAGATGCATCATGTAATTGTTAAAAAAGGCATGCTCAAAAGTACTTGAGGAAAAATTTTTTACATAAATTGCTTTTTAAAATGCATTACTCAGAAAAATTGACTCGTTATAGACACTTATGGGTATCTATTATAGAGAACTACTTAATATTAAAGAAATAATAGCTATTATTTTTATAGTTAGAATTTCTGATAAGCATGCATTGTTGCGAAAATATGTATTTCGCAGAAATACATTAATCAAACATTGTTGTATAACACGATGTTAAAATATGGATATTTTTGTGAAAACAGGTAAATTTGGTACAAATTTATGAATTGTGAATCATCAAGAAATTAATAATTAATTTAAAATTATAATAAGTTAATTATGAAATTAATAAATTAATAATTACAAAGGATTTTTTCGAACAATACTATGAGGTTTTAATAAAGGTCAGCTAATTTTCAATAATAGTATAAGTGATTTGGCGATAATGATCGCTACGTTCTTACGTTAAATATTTTGAATGCATTGATATATTAATAATAATGATATGTCAATAATGAAAATAAATATTTTGGTTTAGATTTTCTTAACTGTAAAACGATCAAATTCTGGGAGTTTTAAAAGAATATTTGATACTTAAAATTCTTGAAGAAATAAGATATATGCTGTTAATATTATTAGCATGGTTAATACGAATGATATTGTTTATCTTGGCATTGTTTATTAGCATTGTTAATAGTAATGATATTATCAAAAACACCTATATTATGCTATTATGCTATCATGTCTATTATTCTATTATGATATAGTTTATTATGCTATAACACCTGTTTATTATATTATCATTATTCATTTGCTTTGCTAATATGTTTATACTGTCATTGTTCATTAGCATTGTTAGTATTAATAAAATTGTTTATACTAACATTGTTTTTAGCATTGTTAATATTAATTATATTGTTTATACCGACATTGTTTTTTAGTATTGTTAATACTAATGATAATGATTATGCTACCATTGTTCATTAGAATTGTTAATATTAATGTTATTATTTATACTAAGCCATTGCAATTACAAATGACTCAAATTCACTTCAGCGCAAACTACTTAAAGGCGTTAGACTGACAATGTTCATTATCGTTGCTAATATTAATGATATTGTTTATGTCGGCATTGTTCAATAACAATCTGTACAATTAACAAGAAATCCACATTTCTCCTTAGACAAAATTCAATGTACTATTATTGTACGATATATGTATTAGCTATCAAAAGTTCGGTTTGTCGCTCTACAATCATCTTGTGCACACGACGGCTAAACAAACATCCATGCCAATGGCATGATTCGAATCTGAAGCTTGTGATACCAAAGGCCAGAACGGTAACCACTTGGCTACCATGCCGCTAGTTACCAAAAAGAAAACATCTCCAATTGTTCATGAGTTTTTAGACAATGCAAGTCTAATGAATATAATATATTGTAAACATACTTAATTGAGA
>BPLQ01001573.1:133860-176141 GCA_021605075.1 Caerostris darwini
GTCGGCCCTCCTTTCGCCCGGCGAAGTGCAGCAACTCGACGTGGCATGGACTCAACAAGTCGTTGGAAGTCTTCTGCAGGAATATTGAGCCATGCTGTCTCGATAGACGTCCATAATTGTGAAAGCGTTGATGGTGCAGGATTTTGGGCACGAACAGACCTCTCGATGATGTCCCATAAATGCTCGATGGGATTCATTTCGGGCGATCTAGGTGGCCAGATCATTCGTTGGAATTGTCCAGAATGTTCTTCAAACCAATCGCGAACAGTTGTGGCCCGGTGACATGGCGCATTGTCATCCATAAAAATCCCATCGTTGTTTGGGTACATGAAGTCCATGAATGGCTGCAAGTGATCTCCAAGTAGCTGAACATAAGCCTTTCCAGTCAATGTTCGGTCCAGTCGCACAAAAGGACCAAGTCCATGCCATGAAAAAACAGCCCACACCATTACGGAGCCACCACCAGCTTGAACAGTGCCTTGCTGACAGTTTGGGTCCATGGCTTCGTGGGGTCTGCGCCACACTCGAACCCTACCATCAGCTCTTACCAACTGAAATCGTGACTCATCGGACCAGGCCACGGTTTTCCATTCATCTAGGCACCAACCGATATGCTCACGTGCCCACGAGAGTCGCTGCAAGCGATGTCGTTCTGGTAAAGGCACTCGAGTCGGTCTTCTGCTGGAATAGCCCAAGAAAGCCAAATTTCTCCGCACAGTTCTAACAGACAAGTCCCTTGTACGTCCCACATTGATTTCTGCGGTTATTTGACGTAGTGTTGCTTGTCTGTTAGAATTTACGACTCTTTGCAGACGTCGCCGGTCTCGGTCGTTAAGCGCAGGCGGTCGACCACTGCGCTGTCCATGGTGGGATGTTATGCCTGAAATTTCATACTCTCGGCACACTCTTAACACAGTGGATCTGGGAATGTTGAATTCCCTAACGATTTCCGAAATGGCGTCTAGCTCCAACTAACATTCCGCGTTCAAAGTCTGTTAATTCCCGTCGTGCGGTCATCATCACTTCAAAACCTCTTCACATGCATAACTTGAACAGAAATGAAAGCTCTGCGAAAGCACTGCGCATTTATACCTGTTCTACGCGATGCTACTGCCATCTGAAAATTTGCATATTGCTATCCCATGACTTTTGTCACTTCAGTGTATTGTAAACATACCTAATTGAGATGTCATTTAAATTTATTCTTCATGAGCATATGTTATTAAGCACTGATAAGCACAATTTGAGAAAACTGCTTGTTTGATAAAAGTATTCTTTCAATGACTGTATTTTTGGCAGTTAAAACACTGGAGGGTTGAAAATGTAGAATTGGGCAGGGCAATTTAAATATCCAGCTTTAATATTTTTTGGAAGCACTGCGCCATTAAAGTACGATATGAGTTGAGTGGATATAACTCCTTGGCAGCTATTTAATATGCGATGTGCACCGACTTTTATTTTCATATCCAATAATTTGGTAGCTTTTACAAAGATTTTTTAATTAGGCCGGATTATATGTTCCAATTAAAAGGTTACACATTTCACAAGATCACATTTTTTTTTTAGGATTTTAAATCTCTTATAGCATGCAAGAGCATTTGGATTTTAAAGAAATATACATTTGAAAACTCCTGTTCAGAAGACTAAACAGTCAGGAATCTGATGAAATCCGATAGCCGTATATTTCTTTTGATGTTTCTAGAATCCAGTCAGTCAGGTAAGGACGAATTAAGGCTTTCCCCGGGGTACAAAGTTTTTGAATGAGGAGAATGCATGAAGTTAGAAAATGAATTCAAGTCGGATACCACTCTGCACAACATAGAGCCCACAGAAGGAAAACGAAATTTTGTAATAATGCTGGTAAAGTCCTATACCGCCAGGATCATCCCCTCAGACCAGATGCTCATAGGAAGTGACCCATTCATTTAATCTAAAGTCCCTTAATTCATGAAGTGTTGATAGCCACCAGCCGATTAATACATCCAGACACTAGATGTACCGCCCGTCTACCAGAATCGGAGAATAAAGAGATGATTTGCCCACACATGCCATTAATGTTTAGCCTCGTCTGGTTCACTTTTTACACGGATAAAGTTCACACCACACGAAGCAAACACATGGGTCAGAAAACTGACATATTTAGTGAAAATACGTCTAAAGAACAAAACAAATATCAAAAAGGCATTGTTAGAAAAATCAAAACTTAGAAGAATAGAACTAGTGCCTAATAAAATATTTTAACATCAACTTAAATACGACATATATTCTGGAAGAAAATTAAATTTAAAAAAAATTACCCAAAAGACATGAAGATGAGGTCTGTAGTTCCGACGATGGCAAGAAAAAAAGGAGAGGGTAAAAGTATGAAAGCAAACATCACTGGGAATTGGGAAAAAGGCAAAACTCCAGAGCACGTCTAAAGGAGAGGCTTCCCAGAGGGGACTTTTAAAGTGTATATTTAATACAAGATATGACACGTTGCGAGTTTTGCCTAAATATTTCAATATTTATTTTATTTCTAATTACTGCTATTTTTCATTTAATGTAATCAAAAATATCGTCTAAAAACTAGTAGAATTTATGAAAAGTGGCTTAATTATCATAAAATTCGTGTTTCATTAAAAAATGGTTATAAAAATTGTTTATATATGTATATATATATAATTTTTTAAATTCTGAATTTTTTATTAAACTAAAGGTGTTCATTGTTTTAATCTTTCCTTAAAATTTGTAAATCATTAAAAAAATTACCAATTATATATATTTTTTAAGTAAAATGGACGTATGACGAGGCGAGCCACAAGAAATACATCAGTGGGCCATGGTCTGTCATTGCAAGAGAATCATTGTTGCAACAGAACCAAGCTATTATAACTTGCAATATAAAGGCCATTCAAAATTGATTGCAATGTCAAATACCTTGTTTATTTCGTTATGAATTCAATAGATTAAAGCGAGCGGCCTTTGTCAATCAGTTCGTAAAACAAGATTATGTTTTAAATTGTTTTCATTGTGATTACTACATCCTCTATTTGTATGTTCGTTATTATAAAAGTTTTACTTTCACAATTTATTTTATGACATCAGATATAGTTTAATGTTCGATTTTTATTTATATTTTTATTTATTATTTTTATTTATTTATTTTGTTTTATTTTGTTATTTATTATATTTTGTTATTTTTTATTTTATTTTATTTTTTATTATTATTATTATTATTATTATTATTATTTTATTATTATTATTATTTTTATTTTCTTCATATAATGTGTATAAAACTTATTATTTTTATAAAATAGCTATAATTTATTTTTTAATACATGATTTTTTAAATTTATTATTATTAATATAATAGATATCTATCTATATAATAGATCATATCTATTCATTATAATTAAGTGTTAAGATAAATGAATTTTAATGTATTTTCTGTTGTAAAAAAAGATATTTTATGTACATTAATTTTATAAATTTTAATTAAATTTATAAAAGTATAACTTCGTTTTTAATTTTAATTTAATGTTACTTTTCTAATATGTTCAAGATTAGCTATTAAAAAAAATTGTTTTTGAAATCAGACATTATGATTTTCATTATTTTTTTAAGTTTTTTTAAAAACATAGGTTAAATATCAATGCTTTTCAATTTATTTTTATAATGACAAAACATTATAAAATTTAAAATAACTGAAAACACTTCAATTCACCATACAACTTTATTAATATATTTTAATAAAAATTTACTTAACACATAATTTGAGTGTTTATGTTATACTAATTAAAATGCAATACAATTTTTTGTATGTATTTGAAGAAATAAT
Organism: Caerostris darwini; assembly: GCA_021605075.1. Lineage (NCBI taxonomy): Eukaryota > Metazoa > Arthropoda > Arachnida > Araneae > Araneidae > Caerostris > Caerostris darwini. The sequence continues at coordinate 137,681 of BPLQ01001573.1, forward strand.
ATTTTGAAATATTTCATAGATATATTTAAATTTATCTGGAAATATAAACAATTTAAATAATGGGTTATTTTTTTAGCTTTTTTTTTGTGATTAGATCATACAATATTTCATATATATAGAATTTTTATAATTTATTGAAATCTGTTAAAATATTTATTACATTAAATGTCTCCTTCTCAAAATTGAAGAAATATAATGCATACCTCATAAAATCAATTTTCCCCTTTTATTAATAGGTTTTTATTATTTTTTGGTAATTTTGTTGAATGCTAATATTTTAAAATTAAATTTTATTTTTCTCTAATAAGGAGATATTGCGTCAGCACCAAGTTGGTCACGGAATCGAGTTTATCTTTTCAAGGAGATGAAGCCAAAGATGGTATTAGTTTACTTTTTTTAAGTGAAATTAGTTAACGCTAATTTTTGCGAAATTGAGTTTCGAGTTTTTCCAGTATTTCTCTATGAAAATCCATTAATCTTAAATACAAGGTGATTCAACGGTCATGGGACAAATTTTGAGGTTTGTTGCTCTACTGTCATTTTTTTGCACACTTTAGGCTAATTAGACTAAGACCTACAGTTTAATGTGGATTCCGAACCACCACTATTACTACATCACACCACATCACTGTGCCTAGAGCTGAGTTGTCCCTTTACAGTTTGGGAAGGATGTGGGTGAGGAGTCTGACTGAGCTCCGTGATGCTCTACGGTCATATGAGATAGAAACCTACGGCTTAAAGTGGATTCCGAACCACTACAGATATCCATGGCCCCTCCGGGATTCGAACCCGATACCTGTGGTACCGAGAGCCAGAGCGCTAGTCACTTCGGCCATCAGGCCCATTTCGAACCACTCACATCCATGCCACCTCCAGGATTTGAATCTGAAGCCTTCGGTACCAACGGCTAGAGCGCCAGCCAGTTGGCCATCATGCCGTCAAATTTTGAGGAGTAAAACTTACTAAGACATACACTCAAGAGGCAAAACATTATGACCACCTATCAATAACGAGTTGGCCCACCTTTGGCGCGCAACACAGCTTCAACTCGCCTTGGCATGGATTAATACCACCACTTAATACCAGTTAAATACCCCTTCCACCTGATCACGTGCCTTCCACTTCATCCAGGCGAGTTCATTGCAAAATGTAGGGGTGGTCATAATGTTTTGGCTCTTGAGTGTATATTATTTTTGTATAGGATTGTAGGGTCGGAAGTGACGCGCTGAGGCACGAATACAAAAAAAGAGATATGAAAAGAAAAATATTGCCAATTCAAGATTCATTGCAGAATTCTTCTTCGATTCAATGCTTACAATAAATGCTCAAAACTTAGACCACCCACAGTAATGCATGTTGGGTAGCGTCGAAGGAGGGATTGGCAAACCGTTCAAAAGATGTCAAGCATTTTGCGCAAACTTGCAGCCCCAATAGATTGTCGAGCAACGAGGTCCTCAACTGAGTCAACTGTAGTTTCGTAAATAAAAACACAGTTGCAAACAAAGAGTAAGAATAAAATAGTGTGCGCATCGGGGTTACCTGCGAGAGGACTTGAAACTCGTCATGTGATTGGGTATCAATTGTCTCATTGTACCTGGCTGTTGTGGTTTGGTTTAGTTTGTCACTCTACTGTCATTTTTTTTGCACACCCTGAGCATATTAGACTGGGACCTACAGGTTAAAGTGGTTTTCGAACCACTAACGAACATCCATGCCACGACCAGGATTCGAACCTGAAGCCTTCGGTACCAACGGTCAGAGAGCTAATCAATTGGCCATCAGACCGCATCTATGGTTGGGAGTACATGCACTTTGCAATTACATAAGGATCATTTAATTGCTATAAAGGTTTCTCTAATTTGCTGGATATGAAACTTGAACTATATGTAGAAGGGATTTTTTGTGACTAGTAACGTAGGTTTCGCAAATATAGATGTGTTGTTTTATTAAATTTAACCATATAAATCTCATGTATCACACAAGTATAGTTTGAGACATATAAAAATACATAATATTCACATTTTTACACGCAATATAATAATGCGCGGAAACGTAAGACGTAATGAGAAAAAAAACAATAAATACAATAAAATAATGATTATAATAATAAAAATAAAATAATGAAAAGAATAAGTGAAAGCTGGCTGTGTGATAACACTTTTACGTCACTAACACTAACGCGTCACTTCCGACCCTATATTCCTAAACAAAAATTTTTTGTTTTAATAAGCTGTAATGCCCCCCCCCCCCTCAAAGTCTGTCCCACTACCGTTAAATTAGCCCGTATAAATTTGAAAATCTACTTGTTCTTTATACAAATTCACGTTTCAAGCTGAAGTTTTTAAATTTGGCACATATCTAGGCACATATTTGGCACATATCTGTTGGCTACTCGAAAATTTAGAGATTCTTCATCTTCTTACCAATTTAAATCATTTAATTCCCTCAATTTAAGGAGAAGGCGCTTTTATGACTGATTTGGAATTTCGAGATCATACAAAGACTTGAAAATAAAATACTACTTATGATTACAAATTCGCCTTGGTTTTTCCGAAATGAGGATATCAGACATGCTCTTTCCCTTATCCCAATTTGTGCATAAAATTGCAAAAAAAAATTTATAATTCCATTCCAAATATTAATAATTCTGTTTTGAATGATCTAAGCAACTATGATTACGACATTTCTGATTTTAAAAATCGCAAAAGACCTCGCGCTGTTCTGAATATTATTCACTAACGTTCCGATATCCTCCTTTCCGAATTACCATGCAGTTTCTCCACTGAGTCACAATTTCCCCTCCAATCGTTTTTGTTTGTTGCTATTGTTTATCTATTTTTCCGTTATTACCTTCTTGAATTTATAATAATAATATAAAAAATTATATATGCATAATCTTTTTTATTAATTAATAAAAAATTCCAATTATTACTTATATTACTCTTTTTCTATCTAATCAATGGGCTTAAAGCTTAAGAAATTCCCTCACTCACAAAGCAGGAGATAGAGGTTGCTAAGCAACCAAGGTTCTCCGTCAATCTGGCAAATCGTGATTTGTATAAATCTTATCGTCCTGGGTTCAGTAGTATTTCAAGTTTCTTCTAAGAGTATTATAAAAGGTTTAAAAAGGAAGGTTAAAATTGGGAACCAAAAATTCCAATACTTATATCATATGTTTTACATTAGTTACACTAAGTCTTCGATACACAATTTGGTACCACAGGCTTCAGGTTTGAATCCTGGCGATGGCATAAATGTTTGTGAGTGGCTCGGTATTCCGGTCTAATTAGCCTAAAGTGTGCACAAAATAACCGTTGAGCGATAAACCAAACCAAACCAAATCGATACACAGTCTTAGAGAGTATAAACTTTTCAACATAAAAAAAAGTACATCTTTGGAAGTTGCCTGAAATTTTAAATTGAAATTATTTTTTTTACTTGATGCTGAATGTTTTTTTTTTCCTTTCAAAATATAAGTAAAAATAAATTCATTTTTGAACTTTTTATTTATTAAATTTTGCGATCTATTTTATCCTTATATTTACTTTTCAAGTGAGCCACGGAAATACCGGATAATTCAACCTCTATATTGTCATGAGGGCCTGAATGGCCAAGTGACTAGCGATTTGGCGCTCGGTACCACAGGTTTCGGTTTCGAGTCCCGGCGGTGCTATAGATGTTTGTAGTGGTTCGGAATCCACTTTAAACTGTAGGTCCCGGTCTAATAGTATCGTAGAGCATTGCGGGGGCATTGACCGTGGCTCATCTTCAAGTTACACGCGCCCCCTGGGTAATGCAGAGTGAGTAACGTCTGTGCAGCGCTTACTTTAAGGCATCCAAGACCAAGCTGTCTAAGTGTTTGTCAGCTGCATTAGAAAGAAAAAAAAATATATTGTCATGATGCTGGCTTGAACGGAATGAAAATCGAGATTGAATTCATTCAACTCAAGTTTGACAATGTAGTAAAACTTCATTTGTGTTGTTGTTTCTTATCCCACTTGGTAGACAATAGACCAAGCCCACGAACCGGTATGGACTCATGGATGGAAAGAAAGGGGGCAGCTTCTGTTGTGATGCAGCATCCGCAGGTAAAAGTCTGACTTGGCTCCGTGACGCTCTACAGTCACATGAGATTGGGACCTAAGGCTTAAAATGGAGCACTACAAACATCCATGGCGCCGAACCCGAAACCTGTGGCCCGAGCGCTAGGCACTCGGTTATTCAGGTCCCACTTGTTCTTCAAGTAAACTAAAAATCATTTAAGATAAGACACATTTGTTATTTTATTAGAGAAATCAGTTTGTTTTTGCTGTCAACTTCTATAATAACAAAAAAAGAAAAAAATCAACCCAAATTTATAAATCAGGACATTTTATAAAATCAAATTCTTGCCAATTAAAGAAAAAAAAAGATATTTGGTTTGGTTTGTCGCTCTACTGTCATTTTGTGCATACTTTAGACTAATTTGACCGGAATCTACAGTTTAACGTGGATCTACAGTACGCACAAACATTCCTGCCACCGCCCGATGGTACCAATGGCTAAAATGCTAGCCAATTGCCCATCAGGCCGCAAAAAAAAAAAAGCTGGTTTTACTTAATGGACATCGTATTCCATTTATATATGCCGTAAGTTGACAACCCAGGGTAATGATGGAAAGACACTAACTACCGGGTGGACTTTCGGGGAAAACTATCACCCAATTGCTTATCGTATGGGAGAAAACTCTGAAAAATTCCACCAAACAGTCTGACTGTCGATGCGAGACGCATAATCCTATCGGGTCTTTCCGTTTCTGAAAGCAATGACTGCAATGCACACTGCAAACAGATTCAGAACTGACGCGGACACATAAGTCAAATAAAAAGGCAGATTGACGCATGATTTAACATGCAATAACATAAGTATTAAGTAAAGTAATTATAAATAATTTTAAGTAATTTTACTTTAAGTAATTTTAAGAAATAAGTAGTTTTAAGTAATTACTTAATAAAATTAATTATAATTAGTTTTATTAAGTAATGTTAAGTAATCTTATCTTAAGTAATTTTAGTAAGTAATTTTAATATTTTAGTAGTTTTAATGTAAGTAATTTTAGTATAACTAATTTTAGTATTTTAGTAATTTTAGTTTAAGTAATTTCAGTATTTTAGTAATTTTAATAATTCAGTAAGAAGTTTTAAGTAATTTGATTAGTAAGTAATTTTAGTATAATTAATTTTAGTAATTTAGTAATTTTAATATTTTAGTAATTTTAATATAATTAATTTTACTATTTTAGTAATTTTAGTAAGCGTATTTAAGTCATTGTTATCAAGTAAAACAAATTTACTAATGCGCATGGCATTCAGAAAGATTCATCTGATTTAACAAAACTATTATGTTTTTAAAAACTAACAATACACAAGTATGAAGATATGAATATACTTATGCAAAATAAAGGCTGCTAATGCAACGTTTATTTGAAAAAAAAAAAATCATATAATCAACAGAAAACCTTTTACGTGACCTCATTTGCATGATGACATTTAGTAATTGCTATTCTAGATAGCATAGTAGACAGTATGAATACTCTAGACAGCGCCCGACGAATTCCTTGGCTATTCATCGTATTTTTCAGGTGCCGTCATTTCGTAGACATAGGATATCTTCAATGTCCATGCAATCAGATGTATAAAGGGCATTGGGTTATGTTTGATGAAAAGTTATTTAGTGGTTTCACATTGTCCGTAGCCCTTTAATATGGTAAGTCAAGCATTCATAAAAAATTGGCATTTTTTTACCTATAAAATTATGAGTATTGTTTTCGACAGCGTATCATTTTTTTTTATTCTTGACTACTTTCAACGTTTCTTATTGGTTATTTTTTTAAATTCCTTTCACGTGCTATTCATATTTGTTTATTTAAATTTATTTCACAAGCTAATAATTATATAATTAATTAATGTAAAATTGTTCAAAAAGATCGTCTGCTAAAAGCAAAAACAATTTTATTTCAAAGTAAAAACGAGATTTTCCATTGAAAGAAAATCGTTTGGAATTCTATTTTTAAGATTGCTGTTTATGGGTTTTGTTCTTACATTAATTTTTAACAATTTAATGATTTTAAACGATTTTTTTCAGACATCAATTAAACTAAATTGTATTTTACAATATTATCCATAAAATATATGGGTATTGTTTTCGAGAGCGAGGTTTATCATTATCTTGACCACTTTCAATTATTTTTATTCTTTAATTTTTAAAAAAAAATTCTCACTACATTTTTATACATAATATTTATTTAAATTTCTTTCACAATCTAATAATTATTTAATTTAAATATTCTAAAATTATTTTAAACGATTGTTTTATGTAAGAAAAATACAATTTTATTTCAAAATGAAAATGAGTTTTTTCAAGAAAAGAAAATCGTTTGGAATTCTATATTTTTTTATTTTTTAAGATTGCTGTTTATGCGTTTTTCTCTTACATTCATTTTTAACAATTTAATGATTGTAAACGATTTTTTTCCAGACATCAATTAAATTAAATTATATTTTTGAATATTCGAGGTTTGCTGTTTTCTGGACCAATTTCAATTATTTTCATTCTTTAATTTTTAAAAAAATTTTCACGAGCTTTTTCATACATATTTATTTAAATTCTTTCATAAGCTAATAATTATGTGAATCGGTGTAGGTGAACGGAGTACCTTGGTCGCGAAGCGACCAAACCTCCTAGTTGCAACATAAAAATATTGTCAGTCGGCTCAAGGCCCATAGTAAATGTAAAACACATTGCATAATTTTAAAGTAAAAATAAAAACTTAGAACTTGGAAACTTGGGTTGTTTGAGTTGCTAGGCCATTAATGAAGACCTGCAATTCATCTACCTTGTTATCCGCGTTTCTAATTTGTTGGAGAAGTTCTCCATAGTTTTTTAATTCCGAGAAAATGGATACAAATTCTTTCATAAGTAGCAAAGCATTTTGGATAAAGGGGGCTTGATCCGCGATGCTCCGTAAGTGAGTCAATTGATTTTGGGAGAAGTCATTGTTGATGGTGGCAGTAGTGGCTGGTTGTTGAGAGGGTGGTTGATTTTTCGTTGCCGAAGCATAGGAAAAGTTTGGTGTCACCTGTCTGGCTGATACGTGTTTTGGGTATGTGGCGTACTTGGTGGAGTTAACTTTTATTTTGGGAAACTTGGCGCAACCTCTCCAGGCGGCTGTGTGTCCCGACTGTCCGCAGTTAATGCAAGTTGGAATTTCAGGCTTATCAAATAGTTTACAGTCCTTATGTAAATGTTCCTCACCACACTTCAAACACCGGGCTTTAAAGCCACAATTGTTTGAACTGTGGTGAAAAAAATTACACTTGAAACACTGAAGTGTAACAGGCGTTTTGTTTAATTTCTCAACTACAACAGCTAAATATAGGAGACGATTTACTTTAAAAATTTCTTGATTTTTATTCGATCGTGGCAATGTGATTTGAAAAATAGGGAGAGGCTGCTTATCCCTAGTCCTGGTCAGCTGTACTACTTTCTCGACATTAAAATCTTTATCAGCCAGAGCGGCTTTAATCTCATTCGGAGCTGTGTCCCGATGCAAACCCTTGATGACTGCCTTTATTGGACGGAGAAATTTAGGAGTAATTACAAAATACTCTATATCATTAGAATTTAGAAAGCGAGTGATCTCTCGATGTTGATCCTCGGAATTTGGAAAGATTTTTATCATTTCTCCAGCTAGCTTTATATGTACATCGCCATCAAATTTAGTATCAATCAGTTTTAACATGTCGTTTAAATTGGCTTTTGGCTTAACCATGATTGGCGGTAATTTCCGAATCACGGTGACGCTTTCATCTTCAGCTGCTGCGTCAGTACTCAAGGCAAGAAACTGATTATTTGTGACAATAGCATCACTTACTTTGTCTTTACTATAAGTGAAGGTTGCCTTCGCAATCAGTTTTTTATGTGGAGTTTGAAACTCCCCGGAGTCCTTGGCTCCCTCATAGCTAGCGATTAGCTAATAATTATATAATTAATTAATGTAAAATCGTTCAAAAGATCGTCTGGTGAAAGCAAAAGACAATTTTAGTTCAAAGTGAAAATGAGTTTTTTCAAGAACAGAAAATCGTTTGGAATTCTATAGTTTTTTTATTTTTTAAGATTGCAGTTTATGCGTTTTATTCTTACATTAATTTTTAACAATTTAATGATTTTAAACGGGTTTTTTTTCAGACATCAATTATAATAAATTATATTTTAGAATATTAACCATAAAATATATGGATATTGTTCCTTGACCACTTTCAATTATTTTCATTCTTTCTGCATAATATTTATTTAAATTTCTTTCATATTATTTAAATTACACATAATTATTTAATTAAAAAATGTGAAAATGTTCTGAAACATCGTCTGGTGAAAGCAAGAGCAATTTCACTTCAAACTGAGAATGAAATTTTTTGAGAAAACAAAATTGTTTGGAATTATATATATATATATATATATTTTAAGATTGCTGTTTATGCGTTTTGTTCTTGCATTAATTTTTAACAATTTAATGATTTTAAACGATTTTTTTCAGACATCAATTAAACTAAATTGTATTTTACAATATTACCCATAAAATATATGGGTATTGTTTTCTGGAGTGAGGTTTATCATTACCTTGACCACTTTCAATTATTTTCATTCTTTAATTTTTTAAAAAACATTTTCACGGGCTTTTTCATGCATAATATTTATTTAAATTTCTTTCAGAAGTTAATAATTACTTAATTAAATAATGTAAAATTATTTTATAAGATCGTTTCGTATAAGCAAAAAAAAATTATTTCAAAATGAAAATTAGATTTTTCAAGAAAAGAAAATTGTTTGGAATTCTATAGTTTTTATATTTTTTAGGATTGCTGTTATGCGTTTTGTTCTTACATTAAATTCTAAATTTTATGGATAACCTGTATATCAGCCTAGTAGAATACATTTCTTTTGTATTTCTTTCAAGTGCTTTTTTTATAATTACGTTTTGAATTTTTTTTATTCATTTGTTACTGATAATTAAATGTTTTCAATTTGTAATAACATATAAATTTAAAATTGAATAAATATTTAGGAATAAGCTATTTTTCTCTCTCACTATTTCGTAATTCCCTTGTGGTTAGAGGTGTCAATTAATTTTGTCGCGAAAACAGTGACTGGCAAAGATTGCGACGTACTATATCAGTTCAGCAACCCATTTACAGAGCTAAGAATAACTTCAGCTATAGCTTTGCTGTATGGAACAGTAAAAATAAGTCCCATCCTCTTTTCCACAATCCAATTCTACAAAAATCTTTTTGAAATCTATAATATAACTTAAAATTATTGATGAAATAATAATTCTAACTACTTAATTTATTTCTTTTTTTCGAAAAAATCAAAGTTTTCATGAAAATAACGTAAATAAAAAATATATTTCTTTATATTTATATTGTGATATTTATATTTTATATACTATTGCTTTATATATTCTATGTAGGATGTAAAGAAAAACAAATTTTTTTTAATATATACTTTTATGATTTTTTTAGTAATTTGTTTGTTTTTTAAATTTTATAGTAATTTTAAAAAAAATTTATAAACAAATGTTTTTTTTAGTTAATTTAATTGATGACCTTTTTATATTAGTAGTTTCAATAACCGAACATTGATTAAAATTTGAATACATTTTTATTAAATTTAAATATATCATATACTGATTTGGTTAGTCGCTTTACGGTCATTTTGTGCACACTTTTACGCTTAACAGACCGGGACCTACAGTTTAACGTGGATTAAGAACCACTCACAATCATCCAAGCCATAGCGAGAATTCGAACATGAAACCTGCATGATTTACTGAAGCTTATTCCATTATTAGGCTGGAGAATTTCATGTTCTATAGTTTTATACAGAGGACGATAATTTATTTTAATATAGCATGAAATAAATAAATAATAAAAATTTAAAATATTTTTAAGGTGCTGTATTGGAATGTGATCTAAAGGTATAGTAATATTTCCTCCATTTTATTTTCCTATGGCTATCACTTTGTACTATAGGTTTCATGTTCGGATCTTGGCTGTGGCATGGATACTTGCTAGTGGTTCGGAATCTTCATTAAACCGTAGCTCCCGATCTAATCAACCTTATTGTGCAAAAATGACCGTAGATAGACAAACTAAATCAAACTTTACCGCTGGGTATTTCAACAATATGCCACGCTATATGGATTCTGAACTTGCAGATATTAATCTCATGTATGGTGTTGGTAATGGAAAAGGATGAGTTGGTCAAAGGATACAATCCCAGCGGACAATTCTTTACCAGACATTTAGCTGGAATCTTTGAAAATCTATCGTACTCTATGTGCTATGTTATTAGTATTTGATATTCACTCATAAGTAGAAACATTTTGTTGAACGCTTCTCTGCATTCAGGCATTGTAACTTGAATTAAAAAAATCCAGTTATCCCCTGTTATGAATGAGCCTCCAGTCGTCTTTCGGAAGATCGTATATCATTTGATTCGGAATCAACAGGCGACACTAGGCAGAATGGCAATTCTTCTTCTCTAAATGTTGACAAACGAAACCGGATTCGGGAATACGAATACGAACCGGGATTTGTAAAGTTTAAAAAAATATTTATGATCGAGATTAAAATCGTATCAACATGCAAATAAATTTAATTTAATATTTCCAAAAATATCACATATAAGCTAATGACTAAAACAAGTAATATAAAAAAAAATTTTTTTTAATTAATTCCTTCTTTTTTTCAGTATTTTGCAGAAAGTCCCTTATAAATAATTTTCATTCATTTTTTTAAGTTTATCTGGAGCCATCTATTGGTAGATGCATGCAACTTAAATCTAAAAAAAAAAACTAAAATGAATGAATTAAATTCAATTACTGTTGTTGTTTTGTTGTTTCTTATCCCACTTGGCTGGCCAAGCCCATATGGACTCATGATTGAAGGGGAAGGAAGCAGCTTCTGTTGTGATGGAGCACCCGTAGGTAGAAGCCTGACTGATTCAATTACTGAATTAATATTTGAAAAAATTGTATTAACATCCAGTGTCATCAACTATAAGTTAAAAAAAAAATGTATTTGAACTTGAGTGGATGAATAAAAAGTATTTTATGAACGACAGAAAATTTGAACAAGATATATATAGGGAGAGTGTGAGCTAATAGTAGGAATTGAATAATGGGCACGTAGGGGGTTATATTTTTAAGGTTAAAAGGGGATTCGTTAAAGTTCGACTACCGTCCAAATTGTAAAAACCAATTTTATGTAAGACATTCAAAACGTTCAAGTATTAATTTGAATGATATAAACATCAACTGTAAAAAAAAAAAAAACCTCTTCCTTTTTCTCTTCAAAATCTTTGGTTTGGTTTGGCTTGTCGCTTTACGGTCATTTTGTGCACACTTTGGGCTAATTAGACCGGGACCTGCAATTTAAAGTGGATTTTCCGAACCACTAACAAACATCCATGCCATTGCCAGGATTCGAACTTGAAGTGCCTGTGTCAGAATCTGTGAATCCTCAATGCATGAACGATATTTATCTTAATGTCTTTAATTTAAGCTAGTGTCTACGATGGAGTTTAAAATTGTATCAAAATGCACATAAATTAAATTAAATTTTTCTTAAAAAATATCAAATATGAGCATCATAAAAGTAATGGGCACGTACAGGGTTATATTTTTAAGGTTAAAAGGGGATTTCTAACTAATAAGATTAAAATAGAAATGGCTTATTTGTAAAGATAGTTTACTTTACACTTCTTTGAGAAAATTACTTTACATAAAAATTTTGAAGTTAAATAAATAATACTTAATTATTTTTATTATTTGGACTTTATTTTAAAATTCTGTAACTAGAAAAATAAATTTGTTTTAAAACATAGAATACTTTAATAGTAATTTTTTAAAAACCAGTACTAGTTATTTAGTAGTAATTATTCACATGTAAATATATTTTAATAAGTATCATACATATATTTGGTGATAACCATAGTCTAATTTTATGACTACTAAAAACCAACTTGATAACGAGACATTTTTTTTAGATCATGTATTTATATTCTATATTATATTTATTTATATTATATATTATTTTATAAATTTATGTACTAAATTTTCTAAAAATATTAATTTATAAGTACCCAAAGTGAAAGGTTGAATAAGTTTTAAGTTAAAAATAATAAATATATAATTATAAATTATAATAATAATAATATATAAATTATAATAATAATAATATATAAATTATAATAATAATAATTTATAAATTATAAATTATAATTATAATTATAAATACATAAATTATAAAGAATAAGTTCAAAAAATATTTTTCTACTTTTACAAATAATAAATGCCATAAATATTTTTTAATCCAACGTTCAATTTTATGTTACTAAAACGTGTTCTCCAATGTGAAAAAACTTTTAGAAAAAACTTTAATTATTCCGATTGAATAAAATGATAAAAATTTATTAAAAACAATTAGTAACAATCAAAACAAAAAATTAATTTAAAACAATTAACAATCCTCGTTATTTTTTCTTTTAATTTAACAGCACTTAAAAAAAGCGATGGTTTCTTTTGCAAACGACATTTTTTTTAGATCGTCTGCTCTTTTACCAAACGATAATTTTTCGAATTTTCTTTCTTTTTTTTTTATAAGTTTTTCATTCATTACGCATTAAGAAAGTGAAAAAAGTCGGTCATCCGGTAATTAAAAAAAGTTCTAAAAAAATAATAATAAAATTTTTTTACGTTTTACGGAAAGTAAAACTCTATGGATTAATTCAATCGTACAAGTTAATTTTTTTAGTGTTTCAGATAATGCAATAAGAATAATAAATAATAAAATTATTGATCTTTTCTTAAAAATAATTACTCAAAAATTTATTCTTAATTTATTCTTAAAATTTATTCATAATTCAAAAAATTATTTCTTAAAATTATTGATTCTGAAAGTAATCTGCTTCTTTTTTCTGAAACAAAATATAAAAGATGCATGCTTTACTTAACCCTAAAATTAAATTTAACTTACATAAACATTCAAAACCCCACATGCATAACCATATTTTAAAAACAAACTGATTTATGATACGCTAAAAAATGAATAGTGTAGTTTAGTTATGTTTTGAAATACAAACATAAAAATAAGTATATGTTTTTAAACGATTTCTTAACACCATTTTTCGCAAGTTCTTCCTCAATTTTTGGCGTACTTCTTTATACTCCTTGACCAAAAGGCGATGAATTACTTAAAAACTTTTGCATGAATGGATGACGCAAGAACAAGGCATTTTTTACGATGTGTTCGTAGAGGAGGTAAAAAAAAAAAAAAAAAATGAAAGTAGTTCGCCTGGCGTACTATATTTTTTTTTAGAAAAGAAAAACCACAGGTGCTTCCGGCATTTCCGTTGGGTCCACGTTACTATTTCAGTATATCTTCCCTCTGCCACAGAATAAACAAGACTCATTTTCAAGTACCCTTTGTACTTTGGAAGGACGTACGATTTCCAGCGCGTTAAACAATTTTTTTTTTGATCTCGCTAGCAAGACAAAGAAACTTGGTGTCTTTGATGATTTAATTAAGGTATGTACAATAGCTTTATTATATAGATAGTGTTAATTCTTATCGTTTGAATACAGAGCTAACGTACCGCTGCCGTTCCGACAGCGCTAAGTGTGTATTTCCATTAGCAACGCGACGTCAACTTTGACGAATCAGATTAATTATCGAGAATAATCGTCTATCATTCACAATTTCTAATCTGATACGTCAAAGTTGACGTCACGTTAGCGTCGCGTTGCCAACAGAATAGTAGGAAATAATGTCGAATCAAGATTGTTAAATACTGAAAAACAACAGCTATTGGATAAAATTGTAATAAATTTTAATGATTATTGAATTTTTATATTTTTGTGATTTTTACATTCTTATTTGAAGATTATTTTATTTATTGTTTAATTTTAATTTTCATCAGCATATAAGTCATTCAGCTAGTAAAGAATAATAATTCGTTTAGTAAAGAATAAAAAATAATATTTGCAAAATAGTAGGTTTTATGTTATAACAATACGTCATTTTAATAAAGATAATTAAAAATATATAATAGAAAACATATAATATATAATAAAAATATACAATATGTATAATATATAATTTTACTGCTAAATACTGAAAAACAACAACTATTGAATAAAATTCGAAATAAAATCTTAATGATTATTGATTTTTTTTTTTTTTTTTTGTAATTACTAAATTATTATTTGAAAATTATTTACTTTTTTCATTGTTTAACTTTAATTTTCATCAGAATATAAATTTAATATAAGTCGTTCAGCTCAATTTAGTAAAAAATAAAAAATATATTTGCAAAATAGTAAATTTTATGTTATAGCAATACGCCATTTTAATACAGATTATTAAAAATATATAATTTTAAAACTGGACTAAATTTATAACTATGTCATTAATTAAAAAAAGTGTCATAAAATTTTTCATAATGCAATATCAATATTATTTATTGCTTTAAATATTGATTATTGTTATTTTAGTTATGTTTGTATTGATTTCATTGTTCTATACCAGGGGTCTCCAAACTTTCAAGCCTTAGGGCCTTATTGTTTACTCCAGTAAGTACCAAGGGCCAAAACCGTTTTAATTTTTTTGCCATTATCTGTAATTTTTACACCAGTTGCCGAGTACGCGCTCTGAGCGAGCATACGCTTGCTGACTACAAACTATTGTCAGTGAAAAATCACAGTTACATAAATTTCATTAGTATTTTTTTACAAGTGGATACCCCGCCGTTTCATTCGCGTTAATTTAGCTTTTCCGTTCCTGAGGGATTTTCAGGATAAAAATCGTATGTTTGATTCAGGATATATACATTCCAAACCTCGATATACATACATATGCGATACTCTTTACCTCAACATAACTACCGAGGGTATGTTCACTAGTTTATAATGTTAGTGGGATTTATTTCAATTATTTGTTAGTTGTTATGCTTAAGTTAAATTTTCTGCGTATTATGCTTGTCATTAAGCTTTACCTAGCAAGTAAATAAAAACGAATTATTATCATTCTGTGTTTTTTTATCCAACTTATTACAGCAACAATAAGCTATTTGCTGTCGCGGGTCGGATGGATGACACTGGCGGGCCGGATTTGGCCCGTGAACCGTAGTTTGGAGACCCCTGATCTAGAAAAAAGAAAATTTTCATCGTAACTCATCGGAAAAATAAATTATTTCATTAAGAGTTATTTTGAACAATTTTGCATCGGAAAAAAGTTACAGAGTTATTAGAAAAAGTTTTATTATTATTTTTTTTTAAATAATCCTGACTTTTATTGCAAGCTAAGTGGTTTCAGCGGGACACAGTTTTGAAAAATGTATTTATTAAAAAACAAAATTACAGCCACGAAATATTTCGTGAGAGATATTCTAAAAAATCGTAATATATAGATTTTTATAAGTTTTCTTAGATTTCAAAATTTTTTTGCTTTATTTTAATAAATTAGGTCATTAGTTCTATTTCACGCCTTTATATTTGCACAACTATTAAAATTAAAATTAATGTTAATTTAAAATTAAATTAATATTTGCACAACGATTAAAATTAATATTTGCACAACGATTAAAATTAATATTTGCACAAAGATTAAAATTAATTTTTCCACAACGATTAAAATTAATATTAATTTGAAATTAAATTTATATTTGCACAACGATTAAAATTAAAATATATTAATTTAAAATTAAATTAATATTTTTACAACGATTAAAATTTATATTTGCACAACGATTAAAATTAAAATATATAAATTTAAAATTAAATTAATATTTGCACAACGATTGAAATTAAAATTAATATTAATTTAAGATTAAATGTATATTTGCAAACGGATTAAAATTAAAATTAATAATAATTAAAAATTAAATTTATATCTGCATAAATCAATATCTTTGCACAAAAAAAAACAAGGAACATTTTTTTGTTTGCAAAGATTGAATTTAATCGGGAACTTTCCATTTTTTGAAATGGCAACATATCGGGTTACCATACAGCTGGTATTAAAAAAAAAACTAATGATATTATGTTAATTTTCGATTGATTAAAAGATTTCAAAACTAAAGTCCTGCACAATAATAATGCATTACAAATGCAGGTGCAAGTACATAAGTATGCGGGCAATGAATGCGAAAAGGTTATCAGGAATTGCACAAAATTAGAACAATATAGGGTTCAACAATTTGTCATACTTTTAATGCATTTTTACTCATCCATTTATGTATTATATAATACGGCGTGCCCTCATTATTCATAAAATAGTTTTGTTGAAATTTCTACTTTGTTTTTGAGTTCAAATTTTCAATTGAGAACGAAAACAAGTGTAGGCTGGGTTTGTTTTGGATTAGCAGAAATTGTTTAGAAAATATTATCTAACTTCGAGCCAAATTGACATATTTCGGAAACCAAAAACATTTAACCGTCCTCCCGCTATGTCCTATTTAAGAATAAGTTAATAAAGAAGAAAATCCTTTTATGAAAATATCTTAATTACATTTTATTAATAAAAAAGAAATTATTACTATAATTTACGACGATAGCAAATACTTCTACTATTTTCTATCAACCAGACAGCCATAATGCTGTCTAACCAGTGCTATATAATTTCTAGTTAAATATTTATGCTAATATAATGCTAATTATTAATGCTTTATAGTTTACAAAACACATTATTATTAAATTATGTTAATAATAGAGTAAGAATAAGTTAATCGTCGTTCAGGATGCAGAGTACCTTGGCCATATGCGGCCTTTACTCCAAATCTGGTACTATAAGAGTCATTAATAAAAACAAGACATTATATACAAGAAAAGGCAGTGGGCAATGGTCATGTCCAATTAGAAGTAAAAAGAAGCATTGTAAAGAAGTAAAAAGAAGCATTGTAAACAATGGTAAATAAAAACACAAGAGAAGATTAAACAGCGAAATTGAAGCATTTTGCGATGATTTGGAATTTTTCCATGGGAGATTTTGCGCTTTTCAGTTGATTATAGAAATTGTCAATGTCGCCTAACATATCGAGGATGCTGAACACTTCTTGGAATACATAGGCAGTTTTAGCGGCCTTGTCAGGATCAACATTATCCCAGATATTTGGACGTTCCGGAATCACGGATGGAGTAGCCGGCGGCCCATGCAAGAAACTTGCATAAGAGACACCGGGCGTGAAGAATAAGTTAATATAGAATTAAAATCTTTATTTTTTGAAAACATCTTAATTAAATTTTATTGATAACAAATAAGTTATTATGATAACTTACGACGACAGCAAAAACTTCTACTATCAACCAGCCAGCCATAATGCTGTCTAGTGTTATATAATTGCTAGTTAAATATTTATGCTAATGTGCTAATTATCATTGTTTTATAATTTACAAAACAATTGATAATTTAATAACACATTATTGAATATGGTAATATTAGCGTAAGAATAAGTTTATACAGAATTGAAATCTTTATTAACTTATTTTATGAAAACAGATAGATAAAAAATAAATTATTGCAATAACTTACGACGACAACAAATACTTCTGTTATTTTCTATCAACCAGGCAAGCATAATGCTGTCTAAGAAATGCTATACAATTGCTAGTTAATTATTTATGCTGATATAGTTAAATGTTTATGTTAATACAATGCTAATTATTATTGTTTTATAATTTACAAAATACGTTATTGAATTATGTTAATAATAGTTTGGTTTGTTTTGTCGCTCTACGGTCATTTTTTTGCACACTTTGGGCTAATTAGACCAGGACCTACAATTTAAAGTGGTATGTTAATAATAGAGTAAGAATAAGTTAATAAAGAATTAAAACCTTTATTAACATATTTTATGAAAACACGTGAACTAAATTTTATTGATACCAAATGAATTATTACTATAACTTACGACGACAGCAAATACTTCTACTGTTTTCTGCAGCTTGGTGGCCAAGTGGTTAGCGCTGTGGCAATTTGTACCACAGGCTTCAGGTTCGTATTCTGACAGTGGCCTGGTTGTTTGTTAGGCGTTCGGGATCCACTTTAAACTGTAGCTTTCGGTATAATTGCCCTAAAGTGTGTACAAAATGACTGTAGAACGAAAATCCAAATCAAATCTACTATTTTCTATCAACCAGACAGCCATAATGCTGTCTAAAAAGTGTTATATAATTGCTAGTTAAATATGTATGCTGGGCTAGTTAAGTATTATGTTAATACAATGCTAATTATTATTGTTTTATAATTTACAAAACACATTATTTGAATCATGTTAGTAATAGAATTTTTCCGAAAGAATTTTAGAAGTATTTTGTGAGAATTTACAATTCTCTTATCTGTCATTTTATTTCATATATTTCGTATATTTTTTTAACTGAAGGATTGGATCTCTATTTTAAATCTCGATTTTCTTTTACTTTCTATTATTGTGTCCATAAATAAAGGATAAACCGGCAAACAATACACCGTACAAGAATGGGAGCTTTATTTAGATATGTGAAGCAAATGTTTTTGACATCAATTCGGCATCTACGCAAAAGCTTTTCAGTTCTCTATCGATCTGTTTACGCAAAGAAAATGTTTTATTCGTCAAATTTCTAACGGCAGATTAAGTACATTTAAAAAGCAATAGAAATGAAAATCTGCCATCAAATTTCTGCGCATAGTATAATTGTTTCAATTGTTTTTTTTTTAAATAATCATACAAAACAACATTATCTTTTATGTAAGAAAACGATTTGGACATTGTTTTGAATTGTTAAGTTTGCGTTTGTTTTGTCATTTAAAGAATAGGATAAAAGCTGGTGGAATCGGAAAAACAGTTTAAAACACGACGAGGATCAACTGTTTTATCACTTAAAGAATAGGATAAATGATGGTGGAATCGAAAAAGTAGGCTTGATTTCATATGGGCAAAAAACCAAAAAAAAAATGGATGTTACCACATTTGCCATCGAGTCTCTGCGTGTCTGAAAGCAGTGAGTGTAAATCAGTCTTCTATCGAATAATCATATCATTTCTTATTCATATACTAGCTCGCGTTCATTACCATTATACAACGAGTGATAATGGCCATAGACATGTTTATAAAGCATACAATAACAAAACAAGGAAAGTACAAAGATACAATGCTCACTCGTTGAAGGCAAGTAGCCAACTAGATTAGAATGAATTGCCGTAACTAAATAATTGTAACTTATAATTGCAGCAAAAACGAAAAACAAAACGCACCAAATGGGATGTTATCACATTTGTCATCGTGTCTCTGCGTGTCTGAAAGCAAGGAATGTAAATAATTCTACTATCGAATAATCAAATCCTTCCTTATTCATAAAGTAGTTTTCGTTCATTACCATTATACAACGAGTGATAATGACCATCGGCATGCGTATTAAGCATACAAGAAAAAATAAGTGAAGTATAATGATACAATGCTCACTCGTTGAAGTCAAGTAGCCAATTAGATAATCGACATGGCGCGCGAACAAGTTCTGAGCTTGTACTTTTAACTATACAATTTCGTCACCCTCGCTGTAGAACTAGCCGCATCTATTTAATTGCCGTGACTAAATAATCCCCAGTTTGCGATCTACATTGAAAATAATGGCTTAACTAAAATGCTTTCTTACAAAAATCGCATCCGTTCGATTTCATATTGGGAGCAGAAAATATATAACACCATATGGATGTTAATCACATTTGCCATCGAGTCTCTGCGTGTCCGAAATCAGTGAATGTAAATAATTCTGCTATCGAATAGTCAAATACTCTCTTATCCGTAGACTAGCTCGCGTTCAGTATCTTTATACAACGAGTAATAATAGCCCTTGGCATGTTTATTAGGCCTACGATAAGAAAATAAGGGAATTAAAATGATATAATGCACACTCGTTGAAAGCAAATAGTCGACTAGATAATCGACATCGCTGTCAAATAAGTTCCAAGTATGTACGTTTAACTAAACAATTTCGTCATCCTCGAAATAGGAGTTGCATCTATTTAATTGCCGTAATTAAATAATTATAACTAACAATTGCCTCAAAAAAGGAAAGAAACCCCTCTAGATGGATGTTATCACATTTGCCATCGAGTCAGTGCGTGTATAAAAGCAGTGAGTTTAAATCATTCTGGCATTGATTAATCAAATCCTATTTTATTCATATACTAGCTCGCTTTCATTACCATTGTTTGTTTTTTTTAATTTCCAATGGCAGATTATGAACAGTTACAGAACAACAAAAAATAAAAAAGAACAGAGAAAACAACAAAACATACTGCAACAGAGTTCATTAATCTAACATATCTCTAGCCTCCCAATATCGTTCGGCGAGAAAAGTCTTGCTCAGAGCAGGACGGTGAAGTAGATGCGTGGAGTCCATGGCCTCTCCAGAGCTGCATATCGGGGAAGGAACAATTTTGAGTCTGTAAAGATGTTTACGCAGGCAGTCATGTCCACTGGCTAGTCGGAAAAGAGCGACTGCTCTACTCCTTGGACCATTACATAGATTTGGGATGGCATTCTTCCAGGACTTTTGGGAAACACGGTTATAGAGGTCTTCTTGAGCGCGGACTTTAATTGATCTTTTGATGAGATTTTTGATAGAGTGAAAGGGTATAGGACGAGATATTTTTTCTGTGATTAAAGCCCGCCCCCCCCTTTTAGCCAGGAAGTCGGCTTTCTCATTACCATTGTACAACGAGTGATAATGGCCATCGATATGGTTATTAGGCATACAATAAGAAAATAAGTGAAGTAAAATGATACAATGTTCAGTCGTTGGAGATAAATAGTCTACTAGATAAACGACATTTTGCGCGAACAATTCTGAGGATGGACGTTTAACTAAACGATTTTCCTCGAAAATTCGATGGAAAGTTTTCCTCGATTTTCGAAACTCTTGAAATAGAACGAGTTGCATCTATTTATTTGCAATAACTAAATAATTATAACTGTTGTTGTTACTTATCCCACTTAGTAGATATCTAATCTAGACCAAGCCCACGAACCCGTATGGACTCGTGGTTGCAGGGGAAGGAAGCAGCTTCTGTTGTGAAGGAGCACCCGTAGGTAGAAGTCTGACTTTTGCTCAGTAATGCTCTTTACAGTCATAGCAGACCGGGACCTACGACTTAAAGTGGATTCCGAACTACTACAAACATCCATGGCACAGTCGGGACTCGAACCCGAAACCTGTGGTACCGAGCGCTAGCCATTCGACCATTCAGGCCCCTCATAATTATAACTAATAATTGTCTCAAAGGAAGAAAAAGAAGAAACAATCATCTCTTATCCATATACTATTCGATTCATTACCATTATACAACGAGTATCGCATAGCAAAATATTATTTAAAAAATACTATTCAGTATTCAAATTGCTCGTAGTTAGAAAATAAAAAGATATTTACTTACAGAATTTCACGTCGTCTTTAAAACAGTCTTTAAAAAATGAGCTTTCCATAACTGTAAAACCATTGGCACGATATTGGCACAAACGTCTTCCTCATTGGCGTCGCTGCGACATTCTATTAAGCCTTTCGGTCACATAGCAATGCTGTAGATTATTTTCACAGCAAAAAGGTGCTGCAAAAACCATATAATAAAGTACGAAACTATCATTATATCTACCCATCGACTATAACGGTGTACGGTTACTAATGGCTGTTTTCGTCTGACTCTTATTTCTATTTCCGATCTAATTAAAATGTTATAAACACTTCTTCATCGGAGCTATATGTTTAATCGGTGCTATACGATACCCACCTCTTCAGCGTTGATCTGATACTTTTCATGTGGGATGTTTTGTTTTTGAATTAGCTCTACTCAAACTTCGCCAAGATCGTTATTTATAACGATGTTAGGGAAGCAATTATTAAGGATTGTATTTCAAAACCGTTAGTTATTGCAATTTTCCAAAATACATTCAACCTACTTGCTTAATTCATTCTACGACGTAAAATTGTATAAAAACCGGAGAAACGTCTTTTATTTTCAAGAAAATAAAAAGACGTTTATAAAAGAGTATCTCCGTTAAAATAAAAATAAGAAAATATAAATTGTCAAGTTTCGATTTACATTATTAACAATATTAGTATATAATACTATATTAGTTTATAATGTAACTTAAGCTATTAGTGTATAATATAATTTGCATGTGTAATACTAGTTTATGGTAATGATTGTTTTTATGGTGTATAATAGGATTATAGCAGGGGCCTGATACCGAGCGACTAGCGCTCTGGTGCACCACAGGTTTCGGGTTCGAGTCTACTTTAAATCGTAGGTCTTGTCTAATAGGATCGTAGAGCGTTGCATGGATAATGTTACTCCCCGTCTGTAGCTTATCTTCAAACTATACGCACCTCCTGGGTAGTGCTGAGTGAGTAACTTCGGTGCAGCTCTTGTTTATAGCATAAAAGATAACTGTTTAAGTATTTGCCAGCTGCATTAGAAAAAAAATGCATAATGTTAGTTTATTGTAATGGTTGTTTTTATAGTGTATAACAGAATTATAGCCAATGGGCTATGTAATGGTTTTACATTAAATTTAGTTATTATTAGGGGGCCGAGTGACTAGCGCTCTAGCTCTCGGTGCCACGGGTTTTGGGTTAGAATCCCGAAGGTGCCATGGATGCATGTATGCAGTTGTTCGGAATCCACATTAAACCGTAGGTCCCGGTCAAATATGACTGTAGAGCGTTAGATGTACTGTTGTAAACTCTTCTCTGTAAAAAGACGTTTATAAAAAAAGTTTCTCCGTTAAAATAAAAAGAAGAAAACACATATTGTCACGTTTCGGCATACATTATTAACAGTATGAATATATAATATAATTTTATTGTATAATGTTAGTTAACGGTAATGGTTGTTTTTATGGTTTATAATAAGAATATAGGGACTGAAGGGCTGAGTGACTAGTGTTCTGGCGCTCGATACCCCAGGATTCGGGTTCGTGTCCCATCGGTGCCATGGATGTTTGCAATTTTCACTTTTGTGTTTAATTTTTTTTTTACTATCCGAAATAAAAATTATAAAAATTCTGGACAAGATATACAGGGGCTGAGGAGTTTTCAAGCAATGCAGATCTTAGTTAATTTGTAAGTTATTCTTAGAACTGTAATTGATTGAATAATGAATCTTTCCGTTAATAAATATTTGTATTAAATTTCTTCTATTTTGTAACATGTTTTTTCAATAATTTTTACTTTACCCACACTATTATTAAAATAAAAAGCTTTTGTTTTTATTAATTCTTGATTTTATAAACAATTACCTGAAACAAATTGATGTTGCCTGAATGGCCGAGTGTCTAGCGGTCTGGCGCTCGGTACCACAGGTTTCGGGTTCGAGTCCCGGCGGTACTGTGGATGTTTGTAGTGGTTTGGGATCCACTTTAAACTGTAGGTCCCGGTCTGTTAAGCCCTCGTGAGACAAAAGATGACCGTAGAGCGACAAACCAAACAAATCGATTTGACAATGCAAAACACTTTTCAATTGAAATATTTTATATTCTATAATAAAAATAAAGAATTTTTTTTTTACCCTAAATTTAATCTATTAAGTTATTAGCGATCTATTCAATGGCTTATTCAATGGCAAATTAGATACATGAGCAAATACATAATTATATTATAGCGTTAATATCTATTTGAATGTCATTATTTTAATTACATTATTCAGATTCAGATAGACTTTGTTTAGATTCACATCCTTATAAAACTGAGTTGTTCACATCTGCAGACAATCGGCATATGTCGATAAAAAAAATCAAGGATAAAACCCTAACAAAATAAGGTATCTAAAAAATGTTCAGGCATTTTTAAAAAAATGTATTATTTGAAGGTGGACTCCAGTGAAGAGCGCGGTAGATTACTCTGGTAAACAAAAATATTTGTTAAAAACTTTTTTCATAATTTGTGTTTCATGTATTTTTGGGGATTCTTCATTCAGTTATTCAATAGTTTTTCTCCTATCATAAAAAGGTAGCCTGGCGGCCATTTGGCTAGCGCTCTGGCCTCTAGCAGGCTTCGAATTTTGGCGGTGCCTTGGATATTTGTGAATAGTTCAGAATCCACTTTAAACTATAAGTTCCGGTCTAATTGCCTCAAAGTCTGCAAACAAAATGATCATAGAGCGACAAACCAAACCTATTATAAGAAAAAAATTGTAGGTAAAATGTATTTATTTAATATTTAAATAATAAATAATTATCTTAATTTGAAGGAAAAATATTTTTTTTTCATATATTTTTCGATAAACTTCATTAATTATTGGCTTTTATCGAGTGTAGTATATGAAATGAAAGTAAAAATGTATTTACAATTCTATTTTTTCGTCATGAGAAAATGTTGTTCTTCCTCATATTAATCCAAAAATTTTATTAATAATATAATTATATTAATAATGTTTTCTTAACCATTTTTTTGTCGGTAAAATTTCGAATATAGTTCTTTCTGTTATGGGCAGGACCAGAAGTAAACTTCCATCATATTTATTTCCTAATGACCTTAATATCGTTCTTCCTCTAAATTGCATTCATAGAAACGCATTAATTACCACATTCTTTACTCATTAATTTATTCTATTTGGAGGCAAAATGTTCAAGTGTGATCGCAGAAAATGAACCTTCAGACTCATATTACACTCGGGTCCTTCCAATTTTCTCAATGTAATTCTTTTTATATTTCGTCACTAAGATCTGCCTGATTTCCAAGAACCTTAAAAATAACTCCTTTAGAAGCATTTCAAACATCCCTTCCCTCGGAATTTAACAAAGACGCCTTCTTTAATTTTGCTTCTGACAAATGAGATTTTCCCCCTCTTATGTATCGAACAAGGTTCAGTTTCTGAGATCGCTTTTACAAATTGTTCATTTTGTTTTGTGCAGTGATTATTAGTTTTTAATTCATTGTGCAGTTTTGGAAGTAATATTTTTTAAGAACCTTCTTCAATGGCTCAACAGCTCCATGGTGGGCCATGGCCGTTTGCCTATTGGCAGATTTCGAAACATGAGATGCTTTTCTTTTTACGGTGTAGCGTTGTCAGCCCTACGCTCAACGCTCTACAGCCATATTAGACCGGTTAGTCATGTTAGACATATTGTTTAAAGTAGGTTTCGAACCACTACAAACATCCATGGAACCGGTGGGACTCGAACCTCAAACTTGTGGCACCGAGCTCGGGACCCCCGGCCACCAAGCTCATTTTCAAAAATCTACTAATCTGATATTTTTAATTAGGAACACCTCTACATAGAAAAGGATACTCCTTACCTTTAGAACTACCCCAAATATTTTTTTTCCTTCGTGTCTGTTTCCTTACATCTACTAAGAAATATTTTGTAGTGCGCCCAAGACTTTTGCCGGTCTTCTTTTTATTATTCATGCGGCCCGATGGCCAATTGGCTAGCGCTCTGGCCTTTGGTACCACAGGCTTCAGGTTCGAAATCCACGTTAAACTGTAGGCCTCGATCCAATTAGCTTATAGTGTGCACAAAATTACTATAGAGCGACAAACCAAAACAATCTAGTACATAGCAGGACAAAATAAAATGATAATATATTTCAAATGATTTTTTTCTTCTTCTTTAAGGTGTGACGGCCTGATGGCCAGTGGGCTAGCTATGACCGTTGATACCACAAACTTCAGGTTCGAATCCTGGCGGTGACATGGATGTTCATTAGTGGTTCGGAATCCACGTTAAACTGTAGCTTCCTTGTCTAATTAACTCAAAGTGTGCAGAAAATCGCCGTAGAGCGACAAACCAAACCTTTCTTTATCCCAAAGTAGGCAAAGCATACCTATCTCACAAATTCCGTTATGTTTCTTTGCTGTTTCTTGATAACAAATTCGCAACTTCAAATACGCAAAAGAATCTAAGCATTCCTTTGTAATTTCAATTTGGATAAATGATCTACATCATTCATTATCATTTCCGAAGCCATTAATAAACTCATTTTTAATTCCTGGATATCTTCTGTCTGAAGTATGTCCTGCTATTTTCAAGGCAATCAGGATTGGAGCAGAATTCACTTTCTGTTAGCCTTGTAAAACGCATGCAAATACGTTTCTATTAAAATCACCACATAGAAAAATAATATTCTTTACTCAAACAAATGCTGCTGCAAAATTTGTAAGAGGTGTGTGTTGGTAAGTAAGAATTCAAATTTTGTACTCTTAATAAATATAACAACTTAATACATAACCAAAGACAAATGTTTAAGTAGGTAAAATACGTTTTTCTAATTGATGGCGTCTTTTTATTAGTTTTAAATCAAATTGTTTCGAAATCTTTATAGCAAAAGCTTCTGTAAATTTAACAACAATTATACCTTGCCGATTACGGGCCATTAATACATTGCGCAAGTGATAAAAATATTTAACATTGATGAAAAAAAAATGTATTATGAATTGTTCAAAATAAGAAAGTATGTTTATTTGAAACAAACAAAATTTGTAAGCTGTCTATGTTGGTAAGTAAGAATTCGAATTTTATACTCGTAATAAATGTAACAATATAATACATAACCAAAGACAATTGTTTGCATTGGCAAAATACATTTTCCTAGTTCAGTGGTGGCCAAACCGCTGCCCTCCTTGAACATTTTTCGGCCCGTGACATTTATCACACTTTTACAAAATATATTTATTTTATAATGGCCGAAGGAGTGAAAGCCAATGTAATAAAAATATATATTATGTGTGCATCCATATATTCAACAATTAATTGGCGAAATTACGAGAAAAATTAGCTGTGATTTCAAAATAACATTCTTGCTCAAACAAATATCGCACTAGTAAAATAAATATTTTTTAATGATGTCATTTTTGTATTTCATTCATATTTTTTATATGCCCTTTTTAGTGTTATAGATTTCTTTACAGTGTGCGTTTAGTATCATATATTATTGTAAGAATAATAATGTTAAATACAATAATAATAACTCATTGTGTTTCAATTTTTCCCTCCAAAAATGTCTATAGAGGGTCTAAATCTAATATAGGGATATATAATTTTACATGCGGACCGCTGAGTTAGGATGCATTTCCAAAGTTGCCCATAAGATCATTTGGGTTGGCTATGCCTGATCTAGTTGATGGCGTCTTTTTATTAGTTTTAAATTCAGTGAGTGAAAATTGTTTCGAAATTTTCATAACAAAAGTCTCTGTAAATTTAACAACTATTTCTTGCAGATTAATCGCCATTAATACCTTGCGCAGATGATAAAATCGCTTAATTTTGTATGAAAAGAAAATGTATTAGGTATAGTTCACATTAAGAAAGTATGTTTACTTGAAAAAAAAGTAACTCTAATGTTTTATCCAGCAACAACCACAGTTATTTTGCTAAATAATGGTATACTATTATTTACTTTTATGCAAGTAACTTTCGATGCATTTTCTAGCAAAATAGCTGTGGTTGTTGCTAGATAAAGCATTATATAACAACAACTCCAGAAATTGCAGTTACTTATCTAGTAATAATTATAACAACTTTGTCGCAATTTTAAAATGAAATATGTTTTAGGGAATACCATAAAATTATAATCTTTTGAAATAAACATTTTCCATTGGTTAAGGCATTGATAACCAATAGAATTCATACTATGTTCGGGAAAGAACATAATAAATAATGCAGATAAGGAATCCTACATTCAGGTTATTCGGCATATTTATTTTGTAATTAAGCTACTGAACTTAGTTTGAAATAAATTATAAAAAAGTGTTTTAATTATTTTTCTAATTTTATTTTTATTTATTTTTCTATTAGTGTTGATTTTTACGTTCAACTAGAGCAGGATCATATTCATGTTTTATTCTTTCTTCAAAAATAGAAAGTCTGTAAAAAAACCTCTTTAGACTTTTATTTTATTTTAAAAGAATTTTTAAAATAAAACTGGATGTAGAACGCGGACACCAGAAAAAATGCAATGATTCACAGTCTATGCATTCATGTCTTTCAAAAAGTAAAAAATAAAAATTTATTTTTACTTTACTATTTTCAATATTTTTACTAAGCAATCTTGCGTAAAACGGTCATTGCCTTCAAAATTTAAAATTAAAAATCTAAATTTTAAATAAACAATTTTGCAGGAATCTGAGAATACTTTTCGATATTAGAGGCAGCAAAAAAAAAGATTTGTTCTTTTCATAATTTTTCATTTAATTTAGTTACTACGATTATTTAAAAAATTATTTTGATAACGTAATAGTTTAGATATCAATATAAACAATAGAAGTGGATCTATACAATCCCAGAATGCAAATTAGCTTCTTTTATTCTTAGAATAATGTAACGAATTGATTCTTTTTTTTGTTGTAAATGTGCTTTTACAAAAATGTAATTTTCTGTTATGACAGTTCTGATAAAGAACAAAATTGGATAAAGCATATGATTTCGGACGGACGAATAAAAAGAGATCCTGTGACTCAATTGTGACTCGCTTTTTGTACTCGCTTATTGGGCATTCAATAAATAACTACTTCTTAAAAATAAAGAAAGCTCAAAGTTTTTAGGGTACTTACGTATTAACGGTACCTTGGCGACAGTTGCGCCAATAAAGAACACATGCGCCAACCGCAGCTACAGATTTGGCGCCAATCTACACTTAACATTTTTGTTCCAAATAATAAAATATATATGAAACACTTCATTTAAAATGAAAACGCTTTCAAAATATTTTTATTCCAAATAATAAAGATTGGCGACACTTAAAAACCGCCAAGTCTGTCGCCAAGGTACCGTTAATACGTAAGTACCGTTTTTAGTTATACTGGTATGAATGTATGAACTTTTTTAATAAAAGGTCTCGCAAATCTTAAATAAGGAAGCAATATAGACATTAGAAGTGGATGTATACAATCCCAGAATGCAAATTAGCTTCTTTTATTCTTAGAATAAGGTAATAAATGATTTTTTGTTGTTGTAAATCTGCTTTCATTGGCATTTCTAATTAAGAACAAATACGAACAAAATTGGATAAAGCAAACGATTTTGAACGAACGATTAAAAAGAGATCACATGACTGAATTGCGACCTGCTTTTAGCATTACGCATTTAATAAACAAATAGTTCTTTATTTTTAAAAGAACTATTTGTACAATACACTATTTATAATAATATACTATTTCTTTATTTTTAATATTTGTACTAAGTACAATAATTAAAAATAAAGAAAGCTCAAAGTTATTAATTATATTGCACTTTTTTAACAAGTGGTCTCGCAAATCTTAGATATTTTAAAAAGCAATATAATTATTAGAAGTAGATGCATACAATCCCAGAGTGCAAATTAGCTTCTTTTATTCTTAGAATAATGTAATAAATTATTCTTTTTTTTTTTTGTTGTGGAAAATCTGCTTTTACAAAAATGTAATTCTCTTTTGACCGTTCTAATTAAGAACAAATGCGAACAGAATTGGATAAAGCAGACGATTTTGAACGGACGATTAAAAAGAAATCACGTGACTGAATTGCCACTCGCTATTTGTAATACAAATTTAATAGATATGTAAATACTGCTCTCAAACATAAAGTACAACAATTAAAATAAAGAAAGCTCAAAGTTTTTAGTTATATTGGTATTATAAATGTATGCCCATTTTAATAAAAGATCTCGCAAATCTTAGATATTTTAGAAAGCAATATAAACATTAAAAGTGGACACATACAATCCCAGAATGAAAATTAGCTTCTTTAATTATTAGAATAATGTAATTAATGATTCTGCTTGTTGAAAATCTTCTTTTAAATGTAATTTTCTGCTGTCAGTTATAATTACGAACTAATGAGAACAAAATTGGATAAAGCAGACAATTTTGAACGGCGTAATATTAAAAAAGAGATCACGCGACTGAATTGCGATTCGCATTTTGTATTATGCATTCAATAAATAAATACTTCTTTTAAAAATAAAGTAGAATAATTAAAAATAAAGAAAGCTCAAAATTTTTGTAACTAAAAACTTTGAATTTTTTCTTTATTTAATTATTAGCAAATTAGCTTCTCTTATTCTTAGAATAATGTAATAAATGATTCTTTTTTGTTGTAAATTTACTTTTACAAAAATGTAATTTTCTTTTGACATTTCCAATTAAGAACAAATAAGAACAAAATTAGATAACGCAGACGATTTTGAACGGCTTGATATCAAGAAGCGAACACGTGACTAAATTGCGACTATGATTTTATATTAAGCATTCAATAAATAAATACTTCTTTTAAAAATAAAGAAAGCTCAAATTTTTTAGTTATACTGGTGTTATGAATGTATGCACTTTTTTTAATATAATGTCTCGCAAATCTTATATATTTTAGAAAGCAATATAAACATTAGAAGTGATTGCATGCAATCCCAGAATGCAAATTAAGAACAAATGTGAATGAAATTGGATAAAGCAGACGATTTTAAACTAACGATTAAATAGAGATCACGTGACTGAAGTGCGACTCTGTTTTTGTTTTGTATTACGCATTCAATTTGTTTTGCATTTGTTTTGTATTACGCATTCATATTTCTTTTTAAAATAAAGTACAATAATTAAAAATAAAAAAAAAACATCAAGTTTTTAATTATTTTAATAAAGGTCTCGCAAATCTTATGCGATGATCAGCGGTTATTTTGTTCATTCCAACTTTAGCATCGACCGCAGGAGTTTTGTAGATGTGGGGCAAGTTTTGTAACATCTTGGTTGACCTTATTTCACAATAACTCGATGCGATTGAACGTTGGAGATTGATGGGGTTGAACCAGATCTGTACAAACCGCGGGCCCACGATTGCTTTTCCCAAGGTAACAGCCACCTCACCCTAAGTCACTTTTAAAAAGTTATACGATAAATAAGTTTAAAAAAATACATTTTGAATTGTTGAATGAACAAAACATGTAACATGATCCGGCTAATACGGTAAACATTTAAATTTAAAAAAAAAATTATTCGGTGTTTCCTAATTTTTATTACTTACATTTGTTCATATCTCACTAGCATAGACACTGTGTGTCGTCCTACATTAATTAATTTATTTATTATCCATAAAATTATGTATATTGTTTTGGGAAGAGCGATTTTTAGTGTCCTTGATCACTTTTTTCGTATCGTCTACAGCTTCAATTAAAAAAAAAAATTTTTTTTACTGGCATTTTTATAAATAATATTTATTTAAGTTTCTTTCACAAGCTAATAATTATATAATTAAATAAAACAAAATTGTTCTAAATGATTATCTGGTAAAAGCAAAGACAATTTTATTTCAAAGTGGAATGAGATTTTTCAAGAAAAGAAGATCGTTTGGAATTCTATAGTTGTTTTCTATTTAATCTGTTAAATACATTTTATACTAAATTATCTAATAATTACTCCATTATTTTTTAAATAAATATTAATTCATTTAAAAAATAATGAAGTAATTATTAGATAATTTAGTAAAAAATAAATTTAGATGAAAAATTAATTTAAAATTGTTCTAAAAAGATCGTTTGAAGAAAGAAAATACAATTTTATTTCAAAGTGGAATGAGATTTTTCAAGAAAAGAAAATCGTTTGGAATTCTATAGTTGTTTTCTATTTAATCTGTTAAATACATTTTATACTAAATTATCTAATAATTACTCCATTATTTTTTAAATAAATATTAATTTATTTAAAAAATAATGGAGTAATTATT
This sequence comes from Caerostris darwini, assembly GCA_021605075.1. Classification (NCBI taxonomy): domain Eukaryota; kingdom Metazoa; phylum Arthropoda; class Arachnida; order Araneae; family Araneidae; genus Caerostris; species Caerostris darwini. The sequence continues at coordinate 169,442 of BPLQ01001573.1, forward strand.
AGATAATTTAGTAAAAAATGAATTTAGATGAAAAATTAATTTAAAATTGTTCTAAAAAGATCGTTTGAAGAAAGAAAATACAATTTTTTTCAAAGTTAAAATGAGATTTTTCAAGGAAAGAAAATCGTTCGGAATTCTATTGTTTTTTTATTTAATCTGTTAATTGCTTTTATAGATAATATTTATTTAAAAAACAATGGTATAATTATTAAATAATTTAGTAAAAAAAATAAATTCAGATGAAAAATTAATTTAAATTGTTCTACAAAGATCGTTTGGAGAAAGAAAATATAATTTTACTTCAAAGTGAAAATGAGATTTCTGAAGAAAAGAAAATCATTTGAAATTCTGTAGTTGTTTTATTTATTACTTAATATATTTTCTTTTTCAATTTTGAACGATAACTGATAGTCCCGGTCCATTTCTAGTTGAGGAACACGAAAAAATTATTTTATGCTGTCACCAATGATGGCAATAGTTATTGCATGTTAACCGAAGATTCTTTCACACATTGTAAACGAATCCAACGAAGCATCAGGTGGTGTATGGTCCAGTATACAGTCGTGTGTAGTCCTCCACCAAATGTGTTCGATGAGATTCGGGAGAACAGGTGGACCAAGTCAGCAATGCAGGATGATGTGAGACGAATAATTGTTGAATATTGCGTGACAGACCGTAGAGCGCCAAACCAAACCAAAGCACCTACATTTAGTCACAACAATTAAACAAATATCTACAAAAAGAATCCCAGATTCCTACAAAAAAAACCTTTCCGGTCTCTAAAACCTTCTCGGTATAGGTACAGGTTTTTAGTAACATAGGTACAGTTTTAAAGTTTAACGTAGGTACAGTTTTTTGTTAAAACCTTTCTAGTCGAGTTTCGAATTCCTAATTTGGAAATCCATCCGGCCAGTCAGTCCATATTAGAAATAATCAAATAAAGGAAAATGAATTGATTTTTAAAATATATAGCATTTTTACTAGATTATTAGGAAAAAATACACTTGTTTCTTGAATATAATTCATATTACGTTTAAAATTACTTTAAAAAAAAGGACCGTCATTTTTAAAAATTTGGGATAAATAAACCAATTGAAACAAATATATAAAAAAACAGAGCGTATATAATACTGTTTCTTTAAAACCTCGTAACTCATAGAAAAAATTATTTAAATGATCATCTATTAAAAGATACCATGAACTTTATCAAAGAATGGAAAACATTTTATAAATTCAGTACACAAAAGTACGAGCTGTTCTAAATAATTAAACTAATTAGCTTTATGGTACCAAATAAATTTAAAATATATGCAAATAACTAATAAAAGAAAGGACAACTAATTAATATGCAGACATTAGCAAATAGTTACTTAATAATTAATTAACTTAAAATATGCGAACGTTAGTAATTAATTAATAAATGAAAACAAAAATTGTGTTATTAAAAATGAAAGCATGTGATGGCTGTATATAATTTGCTCAAGACCTAATTACTAAATGACTGAAAAGAAAATACTAAACTCTTAAATGCTATCTACGCTAATGATACTGCAATCCTTTGAAAAAATAAAAGCACTAAAGTCTTAGCTATCACCCTTACAAATCACCTTAAAGTTCTCAATAAATGGAAAATTTCTTTAAATGTAGGAAAGACTGAAGCTATTCTCTTCACTATTGGAAATAAACGTAAAAAGCCTGTGATTACGATCAACAATAATATTATCCCTCGGAATAGTCAAACTAAATATTTAGGAGTTATTATGGATCAGCATTTAACTTGGAAACAACATTTTCTGTACACCAAAACTAAATTTCGTATTGCCTTTAGAAAACTTTACCCACTTACAAATAGAAATTCTACCGTGATCAGGGATAGCAAAAGTCTTCTTTGTACTGCTATAACAGGTGGGCTGAAACGTTCGTAGGCTAACACATAGATGGCGCTACTAGTATTAAATCCATACTATTTTTAGTTAGCCCTAACCTTCAAAAGACACGTGTATACATTTGACAGCTGTTGCACTATTAGTATGTGAGTTATAGCATTTTTAGTGAAGTTATAGCTTTTTTGGTGTTCATCACCTGCTGTCCACTCGGCTGTCTGCCAATTGGACTCCGGTGTGAAATGATGGAGCCATGTTTCATCCATTGTCCCATATCGACGCAAAAATTCGGGTTTAGTACGATTGAACAGCTCCAAACACTGCTTAGAATCATCCATTCGTTGTTATTTGGGTCGATTGTGAGCTCTGCGCGGCACCCACTTTGAACCGAACTTTCGCATATCCAAATATCCATTCACGATATGTCCAACACGTTCCTTTGATATCTTTAGGGTCTCAGCTATCTCAATCAACTTCACTTTACGGTTATCAGAAATTATTTTGTGGACTTTTTTGCTGTTTTCGTCAGTAGCAGCCTCTTTGGGGCGTCCACTGCGTGCATCGTCCTCGGTGCTCATTTCGCCTCTTTTAAATTTAACAAACCACTTCTCTACGGTTGATTTTCCTGGTGCAAAGTCCGAATAATGTTTATCAAACCAAGCCTTGGCTTCAATAGTATTCTTTTTTTTTTTTGCCAAAAAGCAATGCTTTATTAAACACACGAAATTCCTTTTTATCCATTTTTTCAAACTAACAAAAGTTGCTTCACTAAAAATGCTATAACTCACATACTAATAGTGCAACAGCTGTCAAATTTATACACGTGTCTTTTGAAGGTTAGGGCTAACTAAAAATAATATGGATTTAATACTAGTAGCGCCATCTATGTGTCAGCCTACGAACATGTCAGCCCAACTGTTACTTCGCCCAATTCTTTCGTACGCTTGCCCGGTCTGATCCTATGCAACTAAATCTAACTTAAAAACGCTTCAAACTATCTCTCTCCGCCAAAATACCTCTGCTAAATGATTCGTGCACAATTATGATCTCTATAAAGCTATTAACATTCCTTCTTTAACAGATTTTCTTAAACACATCGCTATTAAATTTTTTGGCAAGCTTATTAATCATGAAAATACGGCAATCCAGGAGATTGACTCTTACGTTCCCAATTATGATTTAAAACGTCCGCGCAAAATTTTAATTTAATTTCTAAATATATATTTTCTTTTGTTAAAGTGTTATATTTTTTTTTTGTAAGTTAATGTTCTTATATTTTAAATACATTCTGAGCAATTTTCATTGTTTCAACTCTATTTATACTGTTATATCGGGGATGAAGCCCCTAGGGGCTAAAAGAATATGTCAACCAACCAAACTAAATAGAATATATGAACAGAACTCGAATAGCATAAATTATGCCAAAGTAAACATCGAACAGTTGCAAACTGTCTGGGTAATTATATCTGGTTTTTTTCCGTTTTGAGGTTACGATTACATATTGTAAGTAGGAAATTAATTAAATTAATTTATAATTTAATTTTAAATATTTTTTCTTATTTGTTTATGATTGTAATATAATATTATATTTGTAAATATATTCTGCGCAAATTTCATTTTTTCATTTACCCTGTCATATCGGAGGTGGAGCCCCCAGGGGCTAAACAGCTCTAAAAGAATATGTCAACCAACTGAAAAGAATTTTCTCCTCTGAAATATAATATTAAAATGAGTATTATATTAATTTTTTGGATTATTTAGAATACGTCACAGAATAATAATGTTTACACCAATTTTATAATTAAAAAAAATTCGCATGGTTCATTTATCATGATTTTTTTCTGTAAGTCGATGAATGAAAAACACGATTCGTGAGAAGTCTTTAAATTATAAAATTATTAAATTTAATAATTTTAATAATTTTTTTAATATTAATTATTAAATTTTCGTGAGAAGTTTTTAAATTATATTCTTCGCGATAATCATGTAGAGAATTGTATACTGTTTTTTACCCTCAAAATAATATCATTGATAATAGTTTAAAATTATTGAATCATAGATTTAGATTTAATTTTTATACGTAGAATTTTTGATTAGAACTGTTAAATATTACACAGAGTTTTACAGAATGAGGTAGCAGATTTGAAATTTTTATTTACAATGAACCGGGAAATGATGACGTCACATATTGCACATCAATGGATAGAGGAAAGTTCAAAGTTATTCAATGCTTTCAATGTCATTTTTTTATTTGTTACGTGACAAACGTAGAATTGGTACATCTGCTCCTTCGTTTTGAATAACGCTGTAGTTCTTTTTCTAATTCAAAACTTTATTTTTAATTTTTTTTAATTTGAAATATCTCCGCTCCTAACCAACTTACACCTCTCATTTAACTGTCTTGCATACATATAGGGCTCTTCCTTACTGAGATAGCTGCCTAATGGCCAATTGTCTAGCATTCTGGCATTTGGTACCGCAGGCTCCAGTTTCGAATCCTGGCTGTGGCATGGATGTTTGTCAGGGGTTCGGAATCCATGTTAAACTGTAGGTCCCGGTCTAATTAGCCTAAAGTGTGCAAAAAATGACCGCAGAGCAACAAACTGAACCAAGCAAATCCTTGCTAAGTTATTATATGAAGGTACATCTTACTGGTACATCTTCTCCTTCAATATTTAAAATGAAAGAACAGATGTACAAATTCGACGTTTGTTGCGTAAGAAATGATACTCGCGTTAAAAACATAAAATAACTTTGAACTATCAAGTGATGAGCAATATGTGGCCTTTCATTGCTCTTTAATTTTAAAATTTTTTATTGCCCTGTTCTTCATTCAAAAATTTAAAATCTGCTCCTTCAATTTGAATAACTCTTTATTTTTCCAACACAGCCTAGTTTAATGTATAATTTAAGATAATCAATAAAAAATACAATTTATTCTCTTAAATAGTTTTTAATAGTGCACTTTGGATAACGCAGAAATTTTTGGGTTAATGGCGTAGGATCTAGTGAAGAATGCATTTAAAAACGATATATGACTTAAAGTTTGCTTCATATCATTTTAATTCTACTGCCTTGTATTTAAACTTTCATATGAAATATCTTTTTGATTTTGATGTGTTCAAAACACTAATTTAGATAGATTCTTTGTGGGATGTATCTTTTTGATAATTAAAAAAAAAAGATGAAAAAAAGCACATTTCTTAAAAAATGAACTAATACTAATTATTTTTAATTGTGTAACTTTTATTTAGCTATATATTCAGCCAAGCTATCGTCTTTAATATAGTTCACTAAATTAATGAAGTGGCCCTCGGTGCCACAGGTTTCCGGTTCGAGTCCCGGCGGTGCCATGGATGTTTGTAGTGGTTCAGAATCTAATTTAAACCGATGGTCCCGGTCTAAAATGACTACTACTACTAACATCACTGTTACTAGAGCTGAGTTACCCCTATACAGTTTGAGAATTATGTGGGTGAGAGAAGTATGACTGGGCTCTCTGACGCTCTATGGTTATATTAGAGGGGCACCTATGGTTTAAAGTGGATTCCGAACCAATACAAACGTCTATGGCACAATTAGGACTCGATCCCGAAAACTGTGGCATCGTGGGCCAGAGAGCTAGACACTCGGCCATTTGGCACCTGGTCTAAAATGATTACTACTACTACACCATACCACATGACTGTGCCTACAACTAATGTATAAGCTATTTAAGTTTGGTTTTTGGTTTGGTTTGTCGCTCTACTGTCATTTTGTGCACAATTTGGGCTAAACATACCGGAACCTACAATTTAACGTGGATTCTGAACCATTCACAACCATCCATGCCACCGCCAGGATTCGAACATGAAGCATGGGATACCAAAGGCCAGAGCACTAGCCACTTGGCCACCAGGCCGCAAGCTATTTAGGAGAAACAATTATTGTTTCTCATTTGAGAAAGTTAAATGAACTAGAGATGCTGTTCCAGGTTTTTTTTAGTGTATAAATAATGTGGGCACCTAGGACAGGATGGCTTAGGTTTAAATACCTCAGTGTTATACCGAGAAACGAGATTTGGTAGAAATTGTGGCAAAGTATGTGGGTTTTCGCATCTCATGATTAAGATTGTTTTCTGAGTTTTCTTCTATGTATTTATCTCTGGAGGTTAATAATTATACGTTGCTAGATTGCACATGCCATATTATGTGGCATATAAGTAAATGTAAATAACAATTTAACAAACAACGGGGTAATTTGTTTCACGAAAACAGTAATTACATGGAACCAGGAAAAGCCTTTTAAAGTAAGAATCCATTTTGCATTCTTTAATATTTACGCACCCATTAGTGGTTTGAAAAGGTTTTAATAAGAGGTTTTTCAAAAACTTGCTGCTGGCCAGTCACTACTCTTTTTGATGTGACTGACATTGACTTCCACAGTTTAATGTTATTTATCCGAAACCAGTCTTGGTAGTTGAATTTTCAATTTTTGAAATAATAATTGTGGTCGCTGATGTTGATGAAATAGTAATTAATCCATCTTGAATCTGTCTCCTCATTAATTATTTATTAGTTCTCACCCCTTTTTCTAGTGCTTGAATAATTGTATGAATAATTATACTTTCTTTCATAATTTTACTAACCCTTTGCACTCGAGGGCTCCGGAGAGGAGCCATTTAAAATTTGTCTTCAAACTCAAGGGCTCCGCTACGGAGACAATGCAAATAACAATATAAATAATGCGTTTCTTTTAATGCGTATATCAAACTTACATGTGAATATGATCTTAGGAAAATAATAAATAATTTAATAATGAAATAATTTAAATGGCTC
>BPLQ01001573.1:176151-373778 GCA_021605075.1 Caerostris darwini
TTAGGAAAATAATAAATAATTTAATAATGAAATAATTTAAATGGCTCCGCTCCGGAGCCCTCGAGTACAAAGGGTTAATAACATACATTATTGATGCTACGAATTTTTTACCGTGCTATAAATATTTACAACACAACTTAAAATGAATTTAAGCAAACAAGAAAGGAATGTACCCTCAAGAATCCCATAATTTGTGTTTTTTTACATAGATTATTGTGGTGGCTTTGGTAGTTCAAGCGTGCTAAGGTGGGTTTCCACCAGATTTAAAAATCTCGCAACACCAGCCAATCGGAAGTCTGATCTCTTGTTCATTCAGGATTCTAATTTGCTGCTGTTCCACTACGTGAGAATTTACTATCGGGTGGAAACCCACTTTAAAAAAATTTATCAATGTAAATGAAGGAAATTTGATAATAATTCAAATTAAAATTTATAACGAGATAATTTTAATGACATTATATTTTTTCAACACAAGCTATTTAATGTATGATACTAGATAATTAGTAGAAAACACTAATACGTTTTTCCTTATAAACTTATTTAACAAGTTTTGAATAAGTCATTTTGGGTCGCGATTAAATATTTTGAATTAATTGCATGAGATCTAATGTAGAAGGCATTTAAAAATGTTAATTAACATGGAAATTTATTATCTTCTTTTTAATTATTATCTTCTACTTAAGGTTTACCTTAAAACTACAAAATGTAATCGCAATTTGACCACAGATTGCACAAAAACATAAATAACACTTAATAATTCATCTATTACATATTTACACTTCTCCAAACAAATAAGGGATATTACGATTTTGGGCATAAACTACAGATGAGGAAATATTTTGGTGACTGATATATGATGTATAGGTGTTGTAAGTTATGAGAAAATAAGAAGCAACGAACAAGACATGGTTGAATTTTCTTGACTATATTTCTCGGCAAACAAAAAATACCCAATTTGTGCATATAACACAAACAAATAACAGGTGGGTTGAAAAGTTCCTATGCTGAGGCATAGATGGTGCTACTAGTGTTAAATCCATATGATTTTTAGTTAGCCCTAACCTTCAAAACACACGTGTATAAATTTGACATCCGTTTCACTATTAGTATGAGAGTTATAGCATTTTTAGTGAAGCAACTTTTGTTAGTTTGAAAAAATGGATAAAAAAGGAATTTCGTGTGTTAATTAAAGCAATGCTTTTGGCGAAAAAAATAATATTGAAGCCAAGGCTTGGCTTGATAAACATTATGCGTACTTTGCACCAGGAAAATCAACCGTAGAGAAGTGGTTTGCTAAATTTAAATGAGCGAAATGAGCACCGAAGACGATGCACGCAGTGGACACCCCAAAGAGGCAACCGAGGAAAACATCAATAAAGTCCACAAAATAATTTCTGATAACCATAAAGTGAAGTTGATTGAGATAGCGGAGACCCTAAAGATATCAAAGGAACGTGTTGAACATATCGTGAAGGAATATTTGGATATGCGAAAGCTCTGTTCAAAGTGGGTGCCGCGCGAGCTCACAATCGACCCAAAACAACAACGAATGGATGATTCTAAGCAGTGTTTGGAACTGTTCAATCGTAATAAACCCGAATGTTTGCGTCCATGTGTGACAATGGATGAAACATGGCCCCATCATTTCACATCGGAGTCCAATCGACAGTGAACCGATTGGACTGCACGTGATGAACACTAAAAAAGCTATAACTCACATACTAATAGTGCAACAGCTGTCAAATTTATACACGTGTCTTTTGAAGGTTAGGGATAACTAAAACTCATATGGATTTAATACTAGTAGCGCCATCTATGTGTCAGCCTATGAACTTTTCAGCCCACCTGTTACAAAATGTGATTTCTTGGTATGGTTTCCCCTTATTGAAAGCAACTTCAAGTACCTACGAGTCATGCAATCATTGAGGTTATCAATGAGGGAATGAAGTATTCTCTCTCACTCCTGTAAAAGAGAGCTTCCCAATTGCTGAATTGTTTCTGGGGGTGATACGCGGTTAGCAATCCTTCTCCCTAGAATGTCCCAAACATGGACTATTGGGTTCATGTTTGGGGAATATGCTGATCAATCCATTCGAAGGCCTCCTTCGTCGAAAAGGAAAATGTCTACTAGCTAAGCACGATATGGATTAGAGTTAATATCCATGAGAATGAATTTATTCCCGATTACTGCAGCGTAAAGGACCACAATGGGTTAGAGGATTTCGTCCTTACATTTCTGATCGTTAGTGCTCTTTCTTGATAATGTGCAGGAATGCAGTAGTATTCCGTCTACAAGGTTCTCTACAGATGAGAATTCTCCTATTATCAAGTTGTACAGTAAAGCGGGACTCGTTCGTGAAGAGCATGTTGTTCCAATCATCTCATACCCATATGAAATATTTCTGTAGTCATTGTAGAGGATTTCGTCCTTACATTTCTGATCGTTAGTGCTCTTTCTTGATAATGTGCAGGAATGCAGGAGTATTCCGTCTACAAGGTTTTCTACAGATGAGAATTCGCCTATTATCAAGTTGTACAGTAAAGCGAGACTCGTTCGTGAAGAGCATGCTGTTCCAATCATCTCATACCCATATGAAATATTTCTGTAGTCACTTCCTGTGGGTAGCATGGTGGTCCTGTGTCAACGAAACACAAGCCATTGGTCTTCGAGCATACACAAATGGTGGAGTTGGCTACTGAGTCGAAACCCTGGTACCAGTAGCCATATGAATGGAGTAGCCATATGAATGTACCGATCTTCGTCTAACATGTCCAGTTTCCAAAAAACCGTTTCCATAGCCTGGAAACGGCTGTTTAAAAACTCCTTATGCTTCCACTACAACGGATTGCATTTGATCCCCCTCTAAACGACTGATTATCCTCCAAGCTACCGATTCAGTTCAGTCATCTTGCTGAGACAACGTAGACGCTGTTATGAAACATTCAAAGCGTGTCGTTGCTTTTTTATCTCTTCTTACAGAAGAAATGCTGCTTCACTATTTAAAACGCGTAGTTTTACGACGTAAAATTTGCATATTCTCAATTTTTTAAACATTATAATTTCCTTTTTTAACCATTTTTTTATTTCATCTACGTTAAAGAAGTTGTCGATCATATGGTTATTTCATACTGAATTCACAATATCCCCTAATTGCTTTCAGCATTATATTTATTACATTTATATCTCATTTATACATATATGTAATGAAAAATATTTAAAATCATAAAAAATTAAACTAAAATCAGTAATATATTATAAGTATTAGTAATATATATATATATATATAAGTATTAGTAATATATAAATTAAATATATTTATTACTATTTAGTTTGATGTTTGCAACAACCAAGTTATAAGGTCGTTAGTCAAATAGTTCCTTTTATGGATTTGTTTTTTAATATTTATGACAAAACGTGTATTCAGAAATAAATGAATGACCGAGTGTCTAGCGCTCTGCCACAGGTCTCGGTGCCACAGGTTTCGGGTTCGAGTCCCGGCGGTACCATGGATGCTTCTAGTGGTTCGGAATCCACTTTAAGCCGTAGGTCCCGGTCTCCTATGACCGTAAGAGCGTCACGGAGCAGAAGTCAGACTTCTACCTTCGGGTGCTCCATCAGAACAGAAGCTGCACCCTTCCTTCCATGAGGAATACGACAACAACAGAAATAAATGTTGAACAAAGTAGGTTTCCACATTTTATCTATTGGAATTTGAGGGTGGGGGGTTAAAACGGAGTATGCTTATGGCTATCCCATAAAAAAAGTAATGAAATAATAAACATTTGCAAAAGCTATTGTCTCGAAACCCCACAAAATGTCACAAAAAATAATATAAATCGAAATTGTGTTTCAAGTGTGTGCTAGTGTATAATCTTAGAACACTTCAGTATGCAATAAATTAGAAAACATCAAATGAAATAATTTCGATTATTTAAATGCTAATTTTTAAAAGAAAAAAAAGTAGAGACAGATGTTTTATATTTTAATTTATCAAAATTTGAAAGCTGTTTTTTTTTTTGTTAAGCACTAAAGGACATTATTTGTTTTATTTTTTGAACTGTTAACATCTAGGCTACATCAAAGGTCTGATTAGAATACGAAATTACATTGATCGCTTTAACAGGAATGTTGTTGTTGTGTTGTGACTAATCCTCGATGTCCTGCAGTGCGGGACGGACATCCCATGAGTGAACTACTCATGGATGGAGGGAAAGGGGCAGCTTCTGTTGTGATGGAGCACCCGTAGGTAGAAGTCTGCTCCGTGACGCTCTTACATTCATACGAGACCGGGACCTACGGCTTAAAGTGGATTCCGAACCACTACAAACATCCCTGGCACCTCCGGGATTCGAACCCGAAACCTGGGGTACTGAGCGCTAGAACACTCTAGCCACTCGACCATTCAGGCCCAACAGGAATATAATCTACATTAATATAGTTTTTTGCATTTGGAAGACCTCGCAGGATGGATAAAATACGCAGGATTAAAAAAATTGGTTACATTGGAATTGGAATTCATGTTCTACTTGTATATGGCACCAACAATCCACTCAGAAGTGATGAGGGGAGGATATTTCTTACTATGAAGACTTTTAGAGAAAACTACTTGACAAATTTTATGTCGCATGAAAGAGAATACTCAAAACTCCTACCAGGCAGTTCATATAGTAGTTCTTCAAGTACAATTCATATAAGAACTCATATGGCATCTCATATGGGAACGATATGAGTGGAGCAACAAGCTCTTCACAGATAGGTCCTGCTTTAGTGTACAACTTGACAATAGGCGGATCCTCCTCTAGAGAGAGGGGCCTGAATGGCAGAGTGGCTGACGCTCTGTCACTCGATACCACAGGTTTCGGGTTCGAGTTCCGGCGGTGCCATGGATGTTTGTGGTGGTTCGGAATCCACTTTAAACAGCAGGTCACGGTCTGTTTTGGCCTAAAGTGTGCACAAGACGACCGTAGAGCGACAAACCAAACCTCTAGAGAGAACTAGCACACAAAATACTCTTGCATTTGTGCATGAAAGTGTCCGACTTGGCGGAGGCTGAATGATGGTGGGGGCCGGTATTTCTATCAATAGTCCCGCCGATCTGCACACCATCAATAATAGAGCACTAACGATCAGAGATATAGAGACGAGATCCTCAAACCTATTGTGGTCCTTTACGTTGCAGCAATCGGGGATGAATTCATTCTAATGGAAGAAGGAACCCTTCGAATGGATTGATCAACATATTCCCCACACATGGACCCAATAGAACATGTTCGGGACATTCTAGAAAAAAGGGGTGCTAATCGCTTATCAACCCCCCACCCCACCCCACCGAAACAATTCAAAGTTGGAAAGCTCTCTTCTACAAGAATGGGAGAGATTACCCGAGTCCCTCATAGACTCCATACTTCGTAGGTGTACAAAGTTGCTTTCCGCCAGGGGAAACCATACCCCTTATTGAAACTCATTTGTATCCGAGGAATCCCTTTTTGGGTTTGTGTCTATAATATGCACGAACTGTGCATTTTTTTTTGTTTACCGAAAAATTTAGTCAAGTTTTCTTATGTTTCTTCTTTTTCGACAGGAGGTGCGTACATTTTGTCACAATTGTCATTAACTCTTCTCATTTTTGAAAGCAATGGGCACTTTTAACGAATTCCAACCTAATCCGTCCTGCATGCAGGCTGCGCACGTTAGCATTGAAGTTTTTTTTAAATTTCATTCTTCTTTTTTTACCCGTTTGACATTTTGTTTTGTTTTTCAAAACCCACAAACGCATCAGCTACTATTATGAGCAAAACAATAAATTAACAGGTGATACCGATATAGAACAAAAAACCACAACGAATACTCCATTCCAGTTTTCCGAGAACACTGATAGATAGATTCCTTACAAAAACCCTTCTCAAAGTGGGACCTGCAGCCAGCAGGTCTTTATCGTTGCTCTGCGGGATGCGGTATCTTCCTCCATTACTTTCCAAGAAACGTTAACCCTAAACTTGTCAAGAGCATGCGACCGCTTTGACCCTGTCAGTGGCACATGTGCCAGGGTGCGTCACGTGGACTACGGGGTGCTTTTATATTCCAATCCGACCCGGTCGCTTTATCTGCTTTCAATAAACATACTGCAGTGAAGACCTAAATTCTGTTTTTGTTCACGCTTTAATGGATCGAGCATCTTTGTCCCCAAAAAGGGGGAAATTAAATTGGGGAAATTGTGTCACATTGTCTCTCTCTTTCTTGTTGGGGGGAGAAACCTGTCTTGAGCGAATCGGTATGGAAGGTAGTGACAGATATTTTTTTTGTATGCCCTTTTAAAGGAAATGTTTGACAAGTTTATTATGTACACGAATATTCGTCATCATTGCGAAAATATGAAGAAGGCGTAAACCTTTCGTTTCATGAAAATGTGACAATTTGTATTAGTAAAGTTCAGGTTTCTCTGTAACTATATTTCAAGGATATTAACAGATTTCTTCGTGGTTACTTTTAATCGGGTACGTTAGGCACGTTATTAAAGCAGTTTCGGATCATCAAGCGTCAATATAGTTTTGACAGGTATAACAAAGATAAATCACTGTAGATAAAAATTTAAAGGGTTCCGAGCCTGTAACGATGGGCCATATATTAACTTATAAAATATGACTTATGCACATATTTAATGTGTTGTATCACCCTTTTGAACCTGTGTAGACGATACAAATGTTCAGCTGCCTGATGGTCAATTGGCTAACGCTCTGATTTTTGGTACCACAGGCTCCATGTTCGAATCCTGGCGGTGGCATGGATGTTTATGACTATTTCGAAATCCACTTTAACCATCTCGCTCTGTATGCGTAAAGTGTACACAAGATGACCGTAGAGCGACAAACCAAACCAAACCAAGCCTAGTTTCTGAAAGCAATTGACAACTTTAACGGATTCCAACCTAATCTGTCCTGCATGCTAACCGCACAATGTCAATGCTAGCATTGATGGGTTTTTTTCCTTTTTTTTATCCATTTGACATTTAGTTTGTTTCTCAAAACCCTCAAACGCACCCGCTGTTATTACGAAGCAAAATAATAAATTATCAGGTGATACCGATATAGAACAAAAAAATACCAGCCTGATATTCCATCCAGTTTTCCGAGAACATTGATCGATTCCTTACACAGAAACACCATCTCAAAGTGGGACCTGCAGCCAGCAGGTCTTTATCGTTGCTCTGCGGGATGCGGTATCTCCCTCCATTGCTTTCTGAGAAACGTTAACCCTAACCATGTCAAGAGCATGCGACCGCTTTGACCTTGTCAGTGGCACATGTGCCAGGGTGCGTCACGTGGTGCTTTTATCTTCCAATCCGCCCGGTCCTTTTATCTGCCTTTAATAAACATTCGGCAAGCGAAGACCTAAATTCTGTTTCTGTTCACGCTTTAATGGATCGAACGTCTTTGTCCCCAATAAGGGGGCAAATTAAATCCTTGGAAATTGTGTCACATTGTCTCTCTCTCTCTTGTTGGGGGGAGAAACCTGTCTTGGGCGAATCGGCATGGAAGGTAGTGACAGATATTTTTTGTTCTGCCCTTTTGAAGGAAATGTTTGACAAGTTTATTATGTACACGTGATATTGGTCATTATTGCGAAATGTATGAAGAAGTCGTAAACCTTCCGTTTCTTGGAAATGTGACAATTTGTATTAGTAAAGTTCAGGTTTCTCTGTAACTGCTCTTGGGGCCTGCTGAGTGGCTAGCGCTTGGTACCACAGGTTTCGGGATCGAGTCCCGGTGGTGCCATGGATGCTTCTAGTGGTTCGGAATCCACTTTAAGCCATAGGTCCCGGTCTCCTATGACCGTAAGAGCGTCACAGAGCAGAAGTCAGACTTCTACCTTCGGGTGCTCCATCAGAACAGAAGCTGCATCCCTCCTTCCATGAGGAATACGACTACAACAGAAATAAATGTTGAACAAAGTAGGTTTCCACATTTTATCTATTGGAATTTGAGGGGGTTAAAACGGAGTATGCTTATGGCTATCCCATAAAAAAAGTAATGAAATAATAAACATTTGCAAAAGCTATTGTCTCGAAACTCCACAAAATGTCACAAAAAATAATATAAATCGAAATTGTGTTTCAAGTGTGTGCTAGTGTATAATCTTAGAACACTTCAGCATGCAATAAATTAGAAAACATCAAATGAAATAATTTCGATTATTTAAATGCTAATTTTTTTAAAAAAAAAAAGGCAGAGTCAGATGTTTTATATTTTAATTTATCAAAATTTGAAAGCTTTTTTTTTTTTTTTTTTTTTTTTTGTTAAGCACTAAAGGGCATTTTTTTTTAACTGTTAACATCTAGGCTACATCAAAGGTCTGATTAGAATACGAAATTACATTGATCGCTTTGACAGGAATGTTGTTGTTGTGTTGTGACTAATCCTCGATGTCCTGCAGTGCGGGACGGACATCCCATGAGTGAACTACTCATGGATGGAGGGAAAGGGGCAGCTTCTGTTGTGATGGAGCACCCGTAGGTAGAAGTCTGCTCCGTGACGCTCTTACATTCATACGAGACCGGGACCTACGGCTTAAAGTGGATTCCGAACCACTACAAACATCTCTGGCACCGCCGGGACTCGAACCCGAAACCTGCGGTACTAAGCGCTAGAGCTCTAGCCACTCGACCATTCAGGCCCAACAGGAATATAATCTACATTAATATAGTTTTTTGCATTTGGAAGACCTCGGAGGATAGATAAAATACGCAGGATTAAAGAAATTGATTACATTGGAATTGGAATTCATGTTCTACTTGTATATGACACCAACAATCCACTCAGAAGTGATGAGGGGAGGATATTTCTTACTATGAAGACTTTTAGAGAAAACTACTTGACAAATTATATGTCGCATGAGAGAGAATACTCAAAACTCCTACAGGCAGTTCAGATAGTAGTTCATCAAGTACAATTCATATAAGAACTCATATGGGAACGATATGAGTGGAGCAACAAGCTCTTCATGGATAAGTCCTGCTTTAATGTACAACTTGACAATAGGCGGATCCTCCTCTAGAGCGATCTGGTGCTCGGTACCACAGGTTTTGGGTTGGAGTCCCAGCGGTGCCATGGATGTTTGTGGTGGTTCGGAATCCACTTTAAACTGTAGGTCCCGGTCTGTTCAGCCTAAAGTATGCACAAGATGACCGTAGAACGACAAACCAAACCAAACCACTAGACAGAACCTGGTAGACAAAATAATTCTGCATTTGTGCATGAAAGTGTCCGATTTGGCGGAGACGGTGTGATGGTGTGGGCTGGTATTTCTATCAATAGTCCCACCGACCTGCACTCTATCAATAATAAAGCACTAACGATCAGAGATATAGGGACAAGATCCTCAAACCTATTGTGGTCCTTTACGTTGCAGCAATCGGGGATGAATTCATTCTCATGGAAAAAGGAAAACTTCGAAAGGATCGGTCAACATATTCCTCACACATGGGCCCAATAGTACATGTTCGGGACATTCTAGAAAAAAGGGGTGCTATCGCTAATCGCTTATCCTTGACCCACGAAACAATTCAAAGTTGGAATGCTTTCTTCTACAAGAATGAGAGAGATTACCGAGTCCCTCATTGACTCCATACCTCGTAGGTGTGCCAAACTTGCTTTCAGTCAGGGGGAACCATACCCCTTATTGAGACTCATTTTTATCCGAGAAATCCCTTTTTGTGTTTGTGTCTACAATCTGCACGAACTGTGATTTTTTTGTTTAACGAAAAATTTAGTCACGTTTTCTTAGGTTTCTTCTTTTCCGGCGGGAGGTGCTTACATTTTGTCACACTTGTCATTAACTCTTCTCATTTTTGAAAGCAATGGACACTATTAACGGATCCCTAACTTATCCATCCTGCATGCTAGCATTAAAGTTTTTTTTTAAATTTCATTCTTCTTTTTTTAACCGTTTGACATTTTGTAATGTTTTTCAAAACTTTCAAACGCATTCATTATTAGGAACAAAACAATAAATTATCAGATGATACCGATATAGAACAAAAAACACACCACCGAATGCTCCATTCAGTTTTTCGAGAACGCTGATAGATTCCTTACAAAAAAACCCATCTCAGAGTAGGACCTGCAGCTAGCAGGTCTTTATCGTTGCTCTGCGGGATGCGGTATCTCCCTCAATTGCTTTCTAGGAAACGTTAACCCTAACCTTGTCAAGAGCATGCGACCGCTTTGACCTTGTCAGTGGCACATGTGCCAGGGTGCGTCACGTGGACTACGGGGTGCTTTTATCTCCCAATCCGCCCGGTCCTTTTATCTGCTTTCAATAAACATTTGGCAAGAGAAGACCTAAATTCTGTTTTTGTTCACGCTTTAATGGATGGATCATCTTTGTCCCCAGAAAAAGGGGGGAAATTAAATCGTTGGAAATTGTGTCACACTGTCTCCCTTTCTTGTTGGGGAGAAACCTGTCTTGGGCGAATCGCCATCTCTTTCGCATGGAAGGTAGTGACAGATATTTGTTTTGTCTGCCCTTTTGAAGGAAATGTTTGACAAGTTTATTTTATACACGTGATATTGGTCATTATTGCGACATGTATATGAAGAAGGCGTAAACCTTTCGTTTCTTGGAAATGTGGCAACTTGTGTTAGTAAAGTTCAGATTTCCCTGCAACTATATTTTAAAGATATTAACAGATATCTTCGTACTGTAGTCATTTTTAATCGGGCACGTTATGGACTAAAGCGTTTTGTATTATCGAACGTAAATATAGTTTTGATAACGAAACCAAAAACAAATAACTATAGATAAACATTTAAAGGATTAAAACATTCGTCTTTTTCAATGTGTTGGCTCACATTCTGAACAAGGCCTGATGACCAATTGACTAGCATTTTGGCCTTTGTTACCGCAGGCTTCAGATTCGAATCCTGGTCGTGGCGTAGATCTTTGTGAGTGGTTCGGAATCCACGTTAAACTGTAGCTGCCGGTCTAATCAGCCTAAAGTGTGCACAAAATGATCGTCGAGCGGCAAACTAAATCCTATTTTCAACGTGTGTAAACGATACAAATGACCAATAAAATATTTTATCATAGGAGCTACAATATTAAATGCCCGACTCCTGGCTCAATGGTAACGGAGATCACTGGTGAGCATTAAGGTTGAGATTAAATTCGCCGGCCACATTGTTGTAGACACTGTTTCAAAAAACGCAAAGACTCGATGAAGTAATGGTGATATT
The DNA here is from genome assembly GCA_021605075.1 of Caerostris darwini. NCBI lineage: Eukaryota > Metazoa > Arthropoda > Arachnida > Araneae > Araneidae > Caerostris > Caerostris darwini. Next base: position 187,384 of record BPLQ01001573.1, read on the forward strand.
CGGCGTCTGGCCTAGTGAGTTAGACTACCTGGTGGGACTTTTCCAGGTTATCTTCCATACTATATTCAAATGCGGGGTAGTCTCTCTTACATGTTCTCCCGGGAGGCACTACCCTCCTTCTTCGGCGACTCGGTTTGGTTTGTAGCTCTACGGTCATTTTTTTGCACACTTTGGGCTAATTAGATCTAGACCTACAGTTTAACGTGGATTCCGAACCACCACTACTACTACACCACACCGCATCACTGTGCCTAGAGCTGTTTGACTCTGTACATCTTGGGAATGATGTGGGTGAGAGAAGTCTGACTTGGCTCCTTGATGCTCTTACAATCATAGGAGATCGAAACCTATGGCTTAAAGTGGATTTCGAACAACTCACAAACATCTGCCACAGCCAGGATTCAAACCTAAAACCTATGGTACCAAAGGCCAGAGATCTAACTAATTGGCCATCAGGCCGCGACCTGCACATTATCAAGTATAGAATTTATCTTTTTTTTTAGATAGGACTTGCTTACACACTGTCAAAATTTTTATTGACTCTCCTCGTTTCTAAAGGCGGCCTGATGGCTATTTGGCTAGCGCTCTGGTGTTTGGAACTTCAGGCTCCAGGTTCAAATCCTGGCAGTGGCAGGGATGTTTGTGAGTGGTTTGGAATCTACCTTAACCTGTAGGTATCGGTTTGTTTAACCTGAAGTCTGCACAAGATGACCATAGAGCGACGAACCAAATCTTAGAAAATGTTTTAGATGATACGTGATAAGAGGTTATAATATGGTTAGTGAGAGAAGTAACTTCAAAATCCAATAGGTCCTGAGGAGAAGTGTATATTCAAAGAATATAAATTGTGCTGTTATCAATCAAACCAAGGCTAGTTTCTGAAAGTAATGGACACCTTTAACGGATTCCAAATTAATCCTTTCTGCGTTCTAACTGCACACGTTAGCATTGAGTGTTTTTTTAATTCGTTTTTATCCGTTTGACAGGTCGTTTTTTGTTTCTCAAAATCCTCAAACGCACCCGCTATTATGAACAAAGTAATAAATGATTAGGTGATACCGACATAGAACAAAAAATCACCAGCCTAATACTCCATCCAGTTTTTCGAAAACACTGATAGGTAGATTCCTTACAAAACCCCCATCTCAGAGTGGGACCTGCAACTAGCAGGTCTTTATCGCTGCTGTGCGGGATGCGGTATCTCCCTCCATTGCTTTCTAAGAAATGTTAACCCTAACCTTGTCAAGAGCATGCGACCGCTTTGACCTTGTCAGTGGCACATGTGCCAGGGTGCGTCACGTGGACTACGGGGTGCTTTTATCTCCCAATCCGCCCGGTCCTTTTATCTGCTTTCAATAAACATTCGGCAAGAGAAGACCTGAATTCTGTTTTTGTTCACGCTTTAGTGGATTGAACATCTTTGTCCCCCCAAAAAAGGGGGAAATTAAATCGTTGGAAATTGCGTCACATTGTCTTTCTTTCTTGTTGGGGAGAGAAAACTGTCTTGGACGAATCGCCATCACTTTCGCATGGAAGGTACAGATGATGAATGATGAATGAAGTGGTATATGGGGATGTGAAGCAACAAGGACTATAATCCCCTAATCACCATATATATGAACAGTTAGTTTTTCCTTATTTTTTAATATGTCACTCTCCACAACGCTCTACGATCGTGTTACACCGGTACCTACGGTTTAAAGTGGATTCCGAACCACTACAAACATCCACGGCACCGCCGGGACTCGATCCCGAAACCTGTGGTACCGAGCTCCAGAGCGCTAGCCACTCGGGAAGGTACAGATATTTTTTTTGTTCTTTTAAAGGAAATGTGTGACAAGTTTATTATAAGTACATTAACGTGATATTGGTCATTATTGCGAAAGTATGAAGAAGGCGTACACCTTTCGTTTCTTGGAAATGGGGCAACTTGTGTTAGTTAAGTTCAGATTTCGCTGTAACTACATTTTAAAGAAATTAACAGATTTCTTTGTACAGTATCTGCTTTTAATCGGGCAGGTTATGGACTAAGGCGGTGTTGGATAATCGAGAGTCAATATACTTTTGACAGGGATACCAAAAAAAAAAAAAAAAAAAAAAAAATCACTGTATATAGATATTTAAAAGATTGAAACTAGTATATATTTAAAGTGTTGGCTCGCTTCTGAACCTATGCAGACGATATATATATCCAGCGTCCTAATGGCCAATTGGCTAGCCTCTCGTACCACAGGCTTCAGGTTCGAATCCTGGTGGTGGCATGGAGGTTTGTGGCTGGTTCTGAATCCAAGCTAAATTGTACGTCCCGGTCAGTTTAGCCTTAAGTGTGCACAAGATGATCGTAGAGCAACAAACCAAACCAAATCTTAGAAAACGTTTTAGATGAAAGGTGATAAGAGTTTATAATATGGTTAGTCAGAGAAGTAACTTCAAAATCCAATAGTTCCTACGGAGAAGTGTATATTCAAGGAATATAAGTTGTATTGTTATCAATCAAATCTTATTGTATTGTTATCAACCAAACCAAGCATAGTTTCTGAAAGCAATGGACACCTTTAACGGATTCCAAATTAATCCTTTCTTCATGCTATCTGCACACGTTAGCATTGAGTGTTTTTTTAATTCTTTTTTATCCGTTTGGCATTTCGGTTTTGTTTCTCAAAATCCTCAAACGCATCTGCTATTGTTACGAACAAAACAATAAATAATCAGGTGATACCGATATGGAACAAAAAAAAACACTAGCGAATGCTCCATTCTAGTTTTCCTAGAACACTTCATAGATTCCTTACAAAAAGCCCATCTCAAAGTGGGACCTGCAGCTAGCAGGTCTTTATCGTTGATATGGGGGATGCGGTATCTCCCTCCATTGCTTTCTAAGAAACGTTAACCCTAACCTTGTCAAGAGCATGCGACCGCTTTGACCTTGTCAGTGGCACATGTGCCAGGGTGCGTCACGTGGTCTACGGGGTGCTTTTATCTCCCAATCCGCCCGGTCCTTTTATCTGCTTTCAATAAACATTCTGCAAGAGAAGACCTAAATTCTGTTTTTGTTCACGGTTTAATGGATGGAGCATCTTTGTCCCCAGAAAAAGGGGGGAAATTAAATCGTTGGGAATTGTGTCACACTGTCTCCCTTTCTTGTTGGGGAGAAACCTGTCTTGGGCGAATCGCCATCTCTTTCGCATGGAAGGTAGTGAAAGATATTTGTTTTGTCTGCCCTTTTAAAGGAAATGTTTGACAAGTTTATTTTATACATGTGATATTGGTCATTATTGCGACATGTATATGAAGAAGGCGTAAACCTTTCGTTTCTAGGAAATGTGGCAACTTGTGTCAGTTAAGTTCAGATTTCCCTGCAACTATATTTTAAAGATATTAACAGATTTCTTCGTACTGTAGTCATTTTTAATCGGGCATGTTAGGGACTAAAGCTTTTTGTATTATCGAACGTAAATGTAGTTTTGATAACGAAACCAAAAACAAATAACTATAGATAAACATTTAAAGGATTAAAACATTCGCCTTTTTCAATGTGTTGGCTCACATTCTGAACAAGGCCTGATGATCAATTGGCTAGCATTTTGACCTTTGTTACCACATGCTTCAGATTCGAATCCTGGTCGTGGTGTATATCTTTGTGAGTGGTTCGGAATCCACGTTAAACTGTAGCTCCCGGTCTAATCAGCCTAAAGTGTGCACAAAATGATCGTCGAGCGACAAACTAAATCCTATTTTCAACGTGTGTAAACGATACAATTGTCCAATAAAATATTTTATCATAGGAGCTACAATATTAAATGCCCGACTCCTGGCTCAATGGTAACAATGTAGACACTGTTTCAAAAAACGCAAAGACTCGATGAAGTGTGTGATATTCGGCGTTTGGCCTAGTGAGTCAGACTACCTGGTGGGACTTTTCCAGGTTATCTTCCATGCTATATTCAAATGCGGGGTAGTTTCACTAAAATGTTCTCCCGGGAGGCACTACCCTCCTTCTTCCGCGACTCGGTTTGGTTTGCAGCTTTACGGTCATTTTTTTGCTCACTTTGGGCTAATTAGATCTGGACCTATAGTTTAACGTGGATTCCGAACCACCACTACTACTACACCACACCACATCACTGTGCCTAGAACTGATTGACTCTGTACAGCTTGGGAATGATGTGGGAGAGAGAAGTCTGACTTGGCTCCGTGACGCTCTTACAGTCATAGGAGATCGAAACCTATGGCTTAAAGTGGATTCCAAACAACTCACAAACATCTGCCACAGCCAGGATTCAAACCTAAACCTGTGATACCAAAGTCCAGAGTTCTAACTAATTGGCCATCAGGCCGCGACCTGCACATTATCAAGTATAGTATTTATCTTTTTTTTAGATAGGACTTGCTTACACACTGTCAAAATTTTTATTGACTCTCCTCGTTTCTGAAGGCGGCCTGATGGCTATTTGGCTAGCGCTCTGGTGTTTGGAACCTCAGGCTCCAGGTTCAAATGCTGGCAGTGGCAGGGATGTTTGTGAGTGGTTTGGAATCTACTTTAACCTGTAGGTATCGGTTTGTTTCACCTAAAGTCTGCACAAGATCAACGACAAACGACAAAAGACGTCGAACAAAACGACAAAGAGCGACAAACCAAATATTAGAAAATGTGTTAGATGATAAGTGATAAGAGGTTATAATATGGTTAGTGAGAGAAGTAACTTCAAAATCCAATAGTTCCTACAGAGAAGTGTATATTGACGGAAGATAGATTGTATTGTTATCAATCAAACCAAGCCTAGTTTCTAAAAGTAATGGACACCTTTAACGGATTCCAAATTAATCCTTTCTGCGTGCTAACTGCACACGTTAGCATTGAGTGCTTTTTTAATTCTTTTTTATCCATTTGACAGTTTGTTTTTTGTTTCTCAAAACCCTCATACGCACCCGCTATTATGAACAAAACAGTAAATGATTAAGTGATACCGACATAGAACAAAAAATCACCAGCCTAATACTCCATCCAGTTTTTCGAGAACACTGATCGATTCCTCACAGAAAGCCCATCTCAAAGTGGGACCTGCAGCCAGCAGGTCTTTATCGTTGCTCTGCGGGATGCGGTATCTCCCTCTATTGCTTTCTAAGAAACGTTAACCCTAACCTTGTCAAGAGCATGCGACCGCTTTGACCTTGTCAGTGGCACATGTGCTAGGGTGCGTCACGTGGACTACGGGGTGCTTTTATCTTCCAATCCGCCCCGGTCCCTTTTTATTTGCCTTCAATAAACATTCGGGCAAGAGAAGACCTAAATTCTGTTTTTGTTCACGCTTTAATGGATCGAGATTCTTTGTCCCCAAAAAAGGGGGGAAATTAAATCGGGGAAATTGTGTCACACTGTCTCTCTTTCTTGTTGGGGAGAGAAACCTGTCTTGGGCGAATCCGCATCACTTTCGCATGCAAGGTGCTTGTTTTGTATGCCCTTTTAAAGGAAATGTTTGACAAGTTTATTATAAGTACATTAACGTGATATTGGTCATTATTGCGAAATGTATGCAGAAGGCGTAAACCTTTCGTTTCTTGGAAATGTGGCAACTTGTGTTAGTAAAGTTCAGATTTCCCTGTAACTATATTTTAGAGATATTAGCAGATTTCTTTGTACAGTAGTCATTTTTTAATCGGGCACGTTAATGAAGGCCGTGTTGGATTAATACTTTTTTACAGGGATACCGAAGTTACTGTAGATTGTACTGTAATACTAAGTAAAACTAATGTACTTTAGTACTGTAACTGTAGTGACTGTACTGTATTGTAGTACTGTAACTGTAGTAACTGTACTGTATTGTAGTACTGTGCGAGTACCAATGGACCGTAGTATTGTAACTGTATAATAATGTACTATGCTCTACTGTAGTACTGTAACTGTATAGTAATGTATTATGCTGTACTGTAGTATTGTAACTGTATAATAATGTACTATGCTCTACTGTAGTACTGTAACTGTATAGTAATGTATTATGCTTTACTGTAGTATTGTAACTGTATAATAATGTACTATGCTCTACTGTAGTACTGTAACTGTATAGTAATGTATTATGCTGTACTGTAGTATTGTAACTGTAGTACTGTAACTGTATATTAATGTACTGTGCTGTACTGTAGTACTGTAACTATATAGTAATCCACTGTGCTGTAACTGTATAGTAATGTACTGTGCTGTACTGTAGTACTGTACTTTTCTGTACTTTACTGTACTGTACTGTACTATAGTAATATACTGTATTGTAGTACTGTAACTGTAGTGTAGTGTTTTGTAGTACTGTCATCAATAATACTGTAAATAATTACCACTGTAGATAAAAATTTAAAGGATTAAAACATATATATTTTTAATGTCTTGGCACACATTTTGAATGCCTCCTAATGGTCCATTGGTACTCGCTCTGGCCTTTGGTACCACAGGCTCCAGGTTCGAATCCTGGCGGTGGCTTGGATGTTTGTGAGTGGTTCGAAATCCACTTTAGTATGTAAGTCCTGGTCAGTTAAGCCTAAAGAGTGAACTAGATGACCGTAGAGCGACAAACCAAACAGCCTCGTTTCTGAAAGCAATAGACACCTTTAATGGATTCTAACCTAATCCGCCTTGCATGCTAGCTGCACACGTTAGCACTGAGTTTTTTTACTTTTTTTTACCCGTTTGACATTTCGGTTTTGTTTCTCAAAATCCTCAAACGCATCCACTACTGTTACGAACAGAACAATAAATTATCAGGTGATACCGGTATAGAACAAAAACACATAACCGAATGCTCCATCCAGTTTTCCGAGAACACCCTTGTTAGATTCCTTACAAAAAGCCCATCTCAAAGGGGATCTGCAGCCAGCAGGTCTTTATCGTTGCTCTGCGGGATGCGGTATCTCCCTCCATTGCTTTCTAAGAAACGTTAACCCTAACCTTGTCAAGAGCATGCGACCGCTTTGACCTTGTCAGTGGCACATGTGCCAGGGTGCGTCACGTGGGCTACGGGGTGCTTTCATCTTCCAATCCGCCCGGTTCTCTTTATGTGCCTTCAATAAACTTTCGGAAAGAGAAGACCTAAATTCTGTTTTTGTTCACACTTTAATGGGTAGAGCTTTCTTTGTCCCCAAAAAAGGGGGGAAATTAAATCGTTAGAAATTGTGTCACATTGTCTCTCTTTCTTGTTGGGGAGAGAAACCTGTCTTGGGCGAATCGCCATCACTTTCGCATGCAAGGTAGTGACAGTTTTTTTTTTTTGTCTGCCCTTTTAAAGGAAATGTTTGACAAATTTATTATAAGTACATTAACGTGATGTTGGTCATTATTGCGAAATGTATGAAGAAGGCGTAAACCTTTCGTTTCTTGGAAATGTGGCAACTTGCGTTAGTAAAGTTCATTTTTCCATGTAACTATATTTTAGAGATATTAGCAGATTTCTTTGTACGATAACCACTTTTTAATCGGCACCTTAGATACTAAGGCCGTGTTGGATTAATATAGTTTTTTACAGGGATACCAAAGATACTGTAGATAAAAATTGTACTGTAATACTAATGTACTGCAATATTGTAACTGTAGTAACTATACTGTAGTACTGTAAGTGTAGTAACTATACTGTAGTAATGAACTATACTGTAGTACTGTAACTGTAGTTATTATAGTAGATTTAAAGCATCTGTAGTTATTATAGTAGATTAATTATTATTAATTAATAATAATTGTTAGTAGATTATTATAGTGTAACTGCAGTTATTATAATAGATTAATTATTATTAATAGATTATTATAGTGTAACTGCAGTTATAGTAGATTAATTATTATTAATTAATAATAATTGTTAGTAGATTATTATAGTGTAACTGCAGTTATTATAGTAGATTAATCATTATTAATTAATAATAATTGTTAGTAGATTATTATAGTGTAACTGCAGTTATTATAGTAGATTAATTATTATTAATTAATAATAATTGTTAGTAGATTATTATAGTGTAACTGCAGTTATTATGGTAGATTAATTATTATTAATTAATAATAATTGTTAGTAGATTATTATAGTGTAACTGCAGTTATTATAGTAGATTAATTATTATTAATTAATAATAATTGTTAGTAGATTATTATAGTGTAACTGCAGTTATTATAGTAGATTAATTATTATTAATTAATAATAATTGTTAGTAGATTATTATAGTGTAACTGCAGTTATTATAGTAGATTAATTATTATTAATTAATAATAATTGTTAGTAGATTATTATAGTGTAACTGCAGTTATTATGGTAGATTAATTATTATTAATTAATAATAATTGTTAGTAGATTATTATAGTGTAACTGCAGTTATTATAATAGATTAATTATTATTAATAGATTATTATAGTGTAACTGCAGTTATAGTAGATTAATTATTATTAATTAATAATAATTGTTAGTAGATTATTATAGTGTAACTGCAGTTATTATAGTAGATTAATTATTATTAATTAATAATAATTGTTAGTAGATTATTATAGTGTAACTGCAGTTATTATAGTAGATTAATTATTATTAATTAATAATAATTGTTAGTAGATTATTATAGTGTAACTGCAGTTATTATAGTAGATTAATTATTATTAATTAATAATAATTGTTAGTAGATTATTATAGTGTAACTGCAGTTATTATAATAGATTAATTATTATTAATAGATTATTATAGTGTAACTGCAGTTATAGTAGATTAATTATTATTAATTAATAATAATTGTTAGTAGATTATTATAGTGTAACTGCAGTTATTATAGTAGATTAATTATTATTAATTAATAATAATTGTTAGTAGATTATTATAGTGTAACTGCAGTTATTATAGTAGATTAATTATTATTAATTAATAATAATTGTTAGTAGATTATTATAGTGTAACTGCAGTTATTATGGTAGATTAAAATTTAAAGGATTGAAACACGTTCATTTTTTAACATGTTGGCTCACATCCTGAACGCGGCCTGATGGCCCAATTGGCTAGCGCTCTGGCCTTTGGTATCACAGGCTTCAGATTCGAATCCTGGCGGTGGCATGGATGATTGTGAGTGGTTCGAAATCCACTTTAATCTTTAGGTCCCAGTCTCATATGACTGCAGAGCGTCACAGAGCTCAATCAGACTTCTTCTCAAACACATCATTCGCAAACTGTATAGGTGCAATTCAGCTCTATGCACAGTGATGTGGTGTGGTGTAGTAGCAGTAGTAGTATCAATTATAGAGCATTGAGTTTCTCTGTCTTCTTTCTCGATTGAAGGTGTTCACACATTGTCATAATTGTCATTAACTCTCCTCATTCCTCAAAGCAATGGATGCCTTTAACGGATTCCAACCTAATCTGTCCAACATGCTAGCTGAAGTCGTTAGCATTTAGAATTTTTTTTCCCGTTCAACATTTCGATTTTGTTTATCAAAACCTTCAAACGCACCCGCTATTATGAACAAAACAATAAATTGTCAGGTGATACCGATATAGAACAAAAAAAAAACACCAGCCTAATACTCCATCCAGTTTTCCGAGAACACTTGATAGATTCCTTACAAAAAACCCATCTCAAAGTGAGACCTGCAGCCAGCAGGTCTTTATCGTTGCTCTGCCGGATGTGGGATCTCCCTCCATTGCTTTCTGAGAAACGTTAACCCTAACCTTGTCAAGAGCATGCGACCGCTTTGACCTTGTCAGTGGCACATGTGCCAGGGTGCGTCACGTGGACTACGGAGTGCTTGTATCTTCCAATCCGACCGGTGCTTTTATCTGCCTCCAATAAACATTCAGGCAAGAGAAGACCTGAATTCTGTTTTTGTTCACGCTTTAATAGATTGAACGTCTTTGTCCCCAGAAAATGGGGGGAAATTAAATCGTTGGAAATTGTGTCGCATTGTCTCTCTTTCTTGTTGGGGAGAAACCTGTCTAGGGCGAATCGACATCCCTTTCGCATGCAAGACAGTGACAGATATTTTTTTTTGTCTGTCCTTTTAAAGGAAATGTTTGACAAGTTTATTGTAAGTACACGTGATATTGGTCATTATTGCGAAATGTATGAAGAAAGCGTAAACCTTTCGTTTCTTGGAAATGTGGCAACTCGGGTTAGTAAACTTCATTTTTCCATGTAACTATATTTTAAACATAGGGCCTGAATGGCCGAGTGTCTAGCGCTCTGTACCACTGTTTTCGGGTTCGTGTAATTGCGGTGCCATGAATGTCTGTAGTGGTTCGGAAACCACTTTAGTGTCTAATAGGATCATAGAGCGTTGCATGGGTAATGTTATTTGTGTCCGTAGTATATCTTCAAGCTACACGTGTCCCTTGGATAGTGCTAAATGAGTAACAGTGCCCGTCGGTGCAGCGCACTTCGGCTGTTCACAGGGACATGGTTCAATATGACCCAGTCCGCGACGTAATTAAAGAAATTTCTTTTTAGATAGGAGGTACTTATATACTGTCATAATTGCCACTGCTTCTCCTCGTTTCTGAAAGCAATGGACACCTTTAACGAATTCCAACATAATCCTTTCTGCATGCTATCTGCACACGTTAGCATTGAGTGTTTTATTAATTTTTTTTTATCCGTTTGGCATTTCGGTTTTGCTTTTAAAAACTCTCAAACGCACCCGCTATTATGAACAAAACAATAAATTATCAGGTGATACCGATATAGAACAAAAAAACACCAGCCAATAGTCCATTCCAGTTTTCCGAGAACGCTGATAGATTCCTTACAAAAAAACTCATCTCAAAGTGGGACCTGCAGCTAGCAGGTCTTTATCGGTGCTCTGCGGGATGCGGTATCTCCCTCCAATGCTTTCTAAGAAACGTTAACGCTAACCTTGTCAAGAGCATGCGACCGCTTTGACCTTCTCAGTGGCACATGTGGCAGGGTGCGTCACGTGGACTACGGGGTGCTTTTATCTTCCAATCCGCCCGGTCCTTTTATCTGCCTTCAATAAACATTCGGCAAGAGAAGATCTAAATTCTGTTTTTGTTCACGCTTTAATGGATCGAGATTCTTTGTCCCCCAAAAAAAGGAGGGAAATTAAATCGGGGAAATTGTGTCACATTGTCTCTCTTTCTTGTTGGGGAGAGAAACCTGTCTTGGGCGAATCCGCATCACTTTCGCATGCAAGGTAGTGACAGATATTTTTTTTGTATGCCCTTTAAAAGGAAATGTTTGACAAGTTTATTATAAGTACATTAACGTGATATTGGTCATTATTGCGAAATGTATGGAGAATGCGTAAACCTTTCGCTTCTTGGAAATGTGACAACCTGCTTTAGTAAAGTTCAGATATCCCTGTAACTATATTTTAAAGAAATTAGCAGATTTTTTCATGCAATAGCTGCTCTTGGGCCCTGAATGGTCGAGTGTCTAGCGCTCGGTACCACATGTTTCGGGTTGGAGTCCCGGTGGTGCTATTGATGCTTGTAGTGTTTCTTAATCCACTTTAAGCCGTAGGTCCCGGTCTCCTATGACTGTAAAGAGCATTACTGAGCAAAAGTCAGACTTCTACCTATGGGTGTTTCTTCACAACAGAAGCTGCTTCCTTCCCCTTCAACCATGAGTCCATAGGGGTTCGTGGGCTTGGTCTAGATTAGATATCTACCAAGTGGGATAAGTAACAACAACATATCTGCTCTTTAATCGGGCATATTAGAGGCGGCCATGTTGGATTACTGAGCGTCAATATAGTTTTGACAGAGATATGAAAGATAAATCACTGTAGATAAAAATTTAAAGGATTCCTGGTCTATAACGATGGGGCATATATTAACTAAGTACATATTTACATAAGGCATAACTTAAGTACATATTTAATGTGTTGGCTCGCCTTTTGAACATGTGTAGACGATACAAATGACCAGCAGTCTGATGGCTAATTGGCTAGCACTCTGGTCTTTGGTACCACAGGCTTCATGTTCGAATCCTGTCGGTAGTATGGATTCAACTTTTCAACCGCTTGAGGAGTTCATTGGAATCACTGCTTTCAGAAAACGAACAAACTCAAAGTCGATTGTGAAGATGCGTACAAAGCCTCTTGCATTAATGTAAATCAGGATGTCTAGTGGGAGTATTCCGGATTTTCTTCCATTCGGCATGCAAGTGCAGGCCAGTTTCTCCTAAACCTCTATAAGGAGATAATATTCGTCTCTTATCACCCCGAATCAGCTCACCAAGCCCACTAATGGTTAACGAAATAAAAATCAATGACATGTTCAACCTACGTATAAACCAACCCACTTCCAGATTTGCAGAGATAGTTGCCCTACATTTTCGTGTCATACGGCAGATAACCTGAAAAACTTCCATCAGGTATCCTGGCAAACGAAGCGTGGCTCTTTAACACATGTATTTAATCGTCACGTTCGTTTCATCACAATCAACATTGATATAATTGCAATTGGCCACAATCGCAATCGTTTCGTTACAATCGAAATTGACCACAATCACCATCCTTTCATTACATTGGCCACAATCGCCCTCGTTTCGTCACAATCGCAATTGGCAAATCGCCCTCGTTTCGGCACAATCGAAATTGGCCACTATCGCCATTCACACTATCAAATTTAGCCAAAATCGCCATTGACACAATTGAAATTGCCCACAATCGCCATTGACACAATCGAAATTGCCCACAATCGCCATTGACACAGTCAAAATTGGCCACAATCGCCATTGACATAATCAAAAATAGCCATAATCGCCATTGACATAATCGAAAGTCACAATCGCCCTTGACACAATCGTATTTAGCCACTATCGAAATTGGCCACAATCACTATCGTTTCGCCACAATTGCCAGTGACACAATCATAATTGACCACAATCGTCATTGTATTTCCTCGTTTCGGAGCTACAATGGATGGTTAGGAGATTGAAACCCAGACCTCCACTGATCACGAACAGAATTGTTGCGTTTTCTGTGCTTTATAATGTTTTCGTATTATTAATTAACAGTTTAGTTATATAATTAATTACAATCAACAATATAATTAATTAATAATCTATCTTAACTTAATAGTTTGTAAGAGTAGCGAATTGCAGTGGGTTGCTCTGGATTTTATTATAATTTAAAGGTGCATTGATTCCAGCAAAAAAAAAAAAAAATGTGCATGTGAGAACTATAAATATAAATTATTTTAAATGTATTTTACAGGAAATGTATTTGGAAAAGAAGGAATTACTTAAATTTCGCACACCATAACGATAAATTGCATATTAATAAGAATCTTTATTGATAAGAGCTTAGTTGGGTTTACTTATTAAAAAAGGTACAGGTTCATGTTTTTTATTACTTCTACTAATTTTATCATTGGGCTATTTTTAGCCTTTTCTTATGTAGAAAAAAAAACTTAATGACCTTAAATAGTCTTGATTTTATGCAAGAGGTATATTTTTTTTCCTACTGTCATTTTCGAAAAGGACCTTAAAGAACAATAGAAACCGTAACGCTATTATTATTTTATTTTTTTAATGAAATATTTAATAACTGTAATCTCAAACAATTATGTTTTTGAAAAAAAGGAAAGAGAAAAAAGAAAATTGGTATTAATAGATTCAATTCAAAAATTTTTTAGGAAACCTTGCATAAAAAAAAAAAAATCTTAATATATCACATGAATGGCTTAATTTGATCATTTTGCATTGTTGTAATCCTGTCAACAAGAGATAATAGTTGATGATAAACCCTTAATCTTATTCATACAAAATTAAGATATCTCTGGGAAGTATTTGTAACATTATAAATAAAACTTCTTGCTTAAAATATAAATATTGAAAAAGATTATCGGTTAAAATTTTTTAAAAATGTCTTTATATATAATTATGAAACACATTGCAAAAAAAGCATCATTGTTATTATTATTTTTTGTTTTAGTATTAGTAACATTTCAGGCACAAATGAAATTTTTTTTAAATTTTTACAATCAATTTCATATTATTTTTTTATAAATGAATTTGTGTTCAAATTGTGAAGAAATATAATCACACAAAAAAAAGGAAAGCTTTAATAAAAGGTTAAACAGTAGTATGTCAAGCGGAAAAAAACAAGTCGTAAATCTAAAAATGGTAAAACAATTTCCTTGGCTGCTAACTTTTCTAGAATATAACTTTAGTTTTGGCTGATAACTGTAAATTTTTGTAAAGTTCGATATTTGAAAGATGTTATTCTAAAAATACACTAAATACAAATTAGTTATCTTAATTTAAGTTCTTCTAAAAATACATTAAATACAAATTAGTTATCTTAATTTAAGTTCTTCTAAAAATACATTAAATACAAATTAGTTATCTTAATTTAAGTTCTTCTAAAAATACATTAAATACAAATTAGTTATCTTAATTTAAGTTCTTCTAAAAATACATAAATGCTGACCTAGTGTCAAGGTCAGATATATTTTAATGAATGTTTCATTCAAAAACAATCAATAATCATTCACTAATAATTGCCAATACTGAAAGCTATGAAAGTCCAGGAGAATTTTTTATTGATAATTGCCGGCATTTATATCACATGGAAGTAAATCAGGAAAACACATATTGCAAAGTTTGATTTTCGATGAGAAACACTTACATACGCTATCAAATCTCTTCATTTCTGAAAAATGTAACTGCAATACATGTCACTGATGGATTCGAATTTGCCCTCTAGTAGCGCTCCTCAAAAAAACTTTTTTTTGAACTTCTGTGGATCTCCTATTGCCTTTATGCATGCCACGAACACCTCATTGATGGCCGACGAGGGATGATGCTCATTGATGGTCTGTTCTGTTACTTCAGAGAAAAAGAGAAAAACAATACTCTTTGTCGACTCGTCGCGGAACTCACTCCTTTCTTCTCCAAAAACCCCTCTTTAAGGAAATCCGTTGAGAGGAGGGAGTCAGCTTCCCTCACTTCTTATTGGAAGTGATAGAAATGAAGTGAAACTTATCATTTCTCAGCTCATGGATGATCACCAATCACGATGGAACGATCACGATGCAGTCTATCAATCACTAGAAACAATCACGATCATGGTGTAGTCCATATTCCATCTGTAATTGTTTCGACCTGTGAAGGTCGAACAGACAATCACTAATTTCGTGAAGTCTCATTATCCATGACACTGAATATCTGCTATCAGATTTGAGTGGCAGGTTGTTCTCATTAGTACACTAACTGCATGTAATATAACTAACTACAGTTGCAATCTGCTGTCAAATTTGAGTGATAGGGTGTTATTATATACTTCTTAAAGAACATGCATTCCTCTTTCCTGGGAATGAAATGCCAAAACTCTTCCAGCGAGAAAAAATTCTACAATAGTAAGATGCAAAATGCTCTGGCGCTCGGTGCCCCAGATTTCGGGTTCGTGTCCCAGTTGTTCCCTGTATATTTGTAGTGGTTCGAATTCCACTTTAAACTGTATGTCCTGGCCTAATATCACTGTAGAGTGTTGGGCGTATGGTGGACATATTTAGCCTAAAAAAAAGCCTCTCTTGTCTCGAAATCTGACTCTAGGCAGACGGCTTATGGGGCTCTTGCGGCATTGAAGAAGAACAACCAAAAGAAATTCAAATATATAGAAAACAATTCTAAACTATTATAATAAAATTATGAATAATGTAAATAAAAAAAAGTCACTTGTAATATAGCTGGTAAAATATTTTAAATCGTAATTTCATTATAAAAATATAAAGATATAAAAACTTTGTAATTGCTAAATATTTTTGCAATCTAATTGCGGACTATCCCTGAAATACATGTTTCTAGATTATAGATTATTTTACTGCCCGTCTCGCGGCTGAATAGCAACGTACGCATCTGATGAGCTTTAGGACTGTGGTTCAATCCGCTGGCGGCATTGTTATAAGCACTGTTTCAAAAAACGAGGAGCCTCGATCGAGTATAAAGCTGAGTGTAAAATTGAATCTGCTGCATATTTGCTATTAATTTATGGCAAGCAACTTAAATTAATGCGCCTGGCATTCGAAAATAAACTTTAGGGTAACTGATCCACACTTATGAATCTATAAGAGTAACCCAGAAAACTCTCATCAGCAAATTTACTCTTACCAGCACTGGCACGGAACACTTGTGTATGTTGTCACGATCGCCATCGAGTCTCTCTTATTGTCAGACGAATCAAATCATAGCTTCCTCATTATCTGTTATCTGTATTAACGAGCCAGGCCCGACTCTTGACTGAGTAACATTAGGGCTGAGGTACAATCCGCTGGCTGATTTGCTGTAGACGTAGTTTCAAAAATGAAGAGGTTCGATGGAGTTTGTGATGCTTAGCATCTTGCCTCGTGAGTCGAACTACCTGGTGAAAGTTTTTCCGGGATTACACTCATACGATATGTAAATGCGGCACTGCCCTCCTTTTTCAGAGACTTTGAGCCAAGTCGGACTTCTACCTACAAGTGCTTCATCACAACAGAAGCTGTATCCTTCTTCCCTCCTTCTGTGAGAACATTGGATCTTGGACTTGGTCTAGAGGTTGCTGACGACCAAATGCGATAAGAAAAAAAAGACATTATTTCTAAACACATTTAAACTTATGTAAATTATTTTACACTTCATTTGGAATAAAAAATATACGACATCATAAAAAAATCACATTAAAAAGAAACAACAGATAGTTGTGATTTGAAATTCTTTCCTATTTTTAGTGTGAAATGTTTTTCATTTCTTTTTTAAACCTTGTTTTTCTTTATTCAAATCTTTTTAACTCCGAAAGGACGAAAATGGAACAAAACTATTTATATGTGTTTTTCTGCTATTTTATATACTTTTCATGGCGCTCTGCTTGATCAGATGCATTATGTAATCTTTTCCAAATATCTATGAGTTCACCTGTCATTGCGAAATGATTTAGAACTTTGCCGATATAAAAATAATAACTCGAAAGGAAGAATTTCCTCAACAATTTTATATCAGAATTTTTTTATCGGTGTAAGAATCTGAATGAAAATTTTTAAATTAAAATGTAATCATAAAAATTAATTCATGACATGGTTTTTTTCTCTTTTTAACAATATAAAGATGCTACTTAGCATATAATATGTAGCTTTCCTTTAAATAGTTGTTTTGAAAGGAAAAAAAAATATTTATAGATGCACATATTTAATCAGGACCTGAAAAGCCGAGTGTCTGGCGTTCGATGCCATAGGTTTCGGGTTCGAGTCATTCGCTGCGGTAACATGGATGTTTGTAGTAGTTCGGAATCCACTGTAAACCGTAAGTCCCGGTCTAATATGATCGTAAAGCGTTTTTCTTTTTTGTTTTCTAATACAGTTGCCAAATACTTAGACAGTTGTCTTTTATGACTTAAGGCAAGCGCTGCACCAACTTTACTCACTTAGCAATACCCAGGAGGTGCATGTAGCTTGAAGATAAGCAAGGGACGTTGAGTAACAATACCCCCGCAACGCTTTACGATCATGTTAGACTAGGACCTACGGTTTAAAGTGGATTTCGAATCACTTAGTCGAGCAACCAGGTCCCGTAACGTAGTCTCTCGATTATTATTTTTTTTTGGTTCTAATGCAGCTGGCGAACACTTAGACAGCTTGGTCTTGGATGCCTTAAGACAAGCGCTACACAGATGTTACTCACTTTGCGTTACCCAGGGGGCGCATGCAACTTGAAGATAAGCCACGGACGCGGAGTCACAATGCCCTCGCAACGCTCTACGATCCTATTAAGACCGGGACCTATGACTTAACGGGGATTCCGAACCACTACAAACATCCATGGCACCGCCGGGACTCGACCCGACACCTGTGGTACCGAGCGCCACAGCGCTAGACACTCGACCATTCAGGCCCCGTCTCTCGATTATAGTCTAGTAAAAAAACACAGTTTCAAACACAAAGTAAGTATAAAATAGAATGCGCATAAGGTTTGCCAGCGAGAAGACTTAAAACTCATCACGTGACAGATATCAGTTGGTGCATTGTTTCTGGCTGTTGGGAGAAATTTGTTTGAAAGTGTGATCCTTCCTCAACACGTCGCTTCCAACCATACAGTCATACAACCAGTCTGTTTGGTACACTACCATTTCATACAACCAGTTTACTTGATAAGAATTTTTTGATTTTTCATGCAATTTGGGCATAAAGCAACCGGACTTTTGACAGAAATCTTCCGGTTTTATATCCAGTGTGGGCATTAGGCAACCAGGATACTTGATAGAAATTTTCCAGTTTTTCATGCGATGTTGGTATCAGACAACGGGACTAACTGATAGGAATTTTTCGATTTTTCATTTAATGTGCGCATCAAGTAGCTTTGCTAATTGATAGTAATTTTTTTTTTTTTTTATGCAATGTGGACTACTTAATAGCCGGACTACTTAATAGGAATTTTTATTTTACAATTCCTTCGATTAGCTCACTCTCTCCCTATATATAATATATCTTGTTCAAATTTTCAATCGTTCATAAAATACTTTTTATTCATCCACTCAAGTTCAAATACATTTTTTAAGCTTGTAGTGAATGACACTGGATGTTAATACAGTTTTTTCAAATATTAATTCAGTAATTTAATTTAATTAATTAATTTTAGTTTTTTTTCCATGTATCTATCGATAGATGGCGGCAGATAAAATTAAAAAAATTAATGAAAATTATTTATAAAGGACTTTCTGCAATATAGTGTGAAAAAAGTAGGACTTGACAGTCCTTTTTTTTATATTACTTGTTTTATGCAACGTGGGCCTAAGGCAACCGGACTACTTAATAAGAATTTTTCTTTTTTTCAATCAATGTGGGCATGGGGCAATAAAACTATTTGATAGTTGTTTTTTGTTCCGGTTTGTCATGAAATGGGGGTTAAGCATCCAAATCAATTAATAGTAATTTTTCGGTATTTCATACAATGTGAACATCAGGCAAGACTACTTGATAGGAATATTCCCAATTTTATGCAATATGTTTATCAAGCAATCAGGCCGATTTATGAAAATATTCCGGATGTGACGTGCATATGAAGTAATAAGACTGTCTCTTAGGAATTTACAGGATTTTCTCAATGCAACACTTAAATATGAACAGGGCCGGATTTTCCTATAGGCTAACTAGGCTTCAGCCTAGGGCCTCAAGATCAAGAGGGGACTACATTCAAATTGTTAGCAACATTAGAATGACACTATTCTAAAAACAGTAAACACTAAAACACTGAATCGAAAATAAGGAGATATTCTACACACATGACTAATAAGCAAACATAAAAATGTAATGGTTAAGATCAACGCGTTCGGATCATTGGGTTTGTTCGCTTGTATATACTAGATTGCACCAAAGTATAGTTTTTTATGATAATTTTTATTGTATATTTTATTTTCGTAGTCAAAAATTTTTATTATTTGAATTTAGTTTCTTTGTAAATTGTGTGTGTTATGTTTGATTAGTTATTGTTACAAGTACTATATAGGTTGCTGAGAATAAATGTCCAAATAAGTGTTCTCGACTTTTTTTTTTTGTGTCACATTTTTTATAAAGATTAGTATAATCACAAATATGTATATATGTATATATCACAAATATATATCACAAATATAATCACAAATAAAAAAATACAAATCACAAATGTTTCATTTAACATATATATATATATATATCCAGTAATGATTTATTTTATTATCTCTCATGTAATTTACAAATTTAAAAATGGGAGGTGAAAGGGAAGTGGAATAGTTTAGAGCTTCTTTTTATCTAAATCCGGCCCTGAATATGGATAATAAATTTTTGAAGTCCTTCTGGCAAAAAATAAACCAATTTGTCTATCAAGAATTTTCTGTTTTACACTACATTAACATGAGTCCTCAAACAAGAAGGTTTTTTTTGTCCATAATTTATCAAGCAGTAGTTTTTTGAGGAACTATTTTATGAATTTTACTTTTTACTTCGCACAAGTTTAAATGAATAGGCAGCGAAAAATTAAACTATGAAGGACAAAACTTAATTAATTATTTATGACTGAAGTTGAGCATCCTTCTTTCTTTTCATAAAAACATTCAAATATTTTTTTTAATTAAAAAATTCTAACGATAGAATTTTGTTTTTTATCACATATAGTGATGGTCATGTTTTTAACAAAAAGGTTCAACGCACCCGGAAATAATTAATGAAATTTAAAATTTTGAATGGTAGGAATTTATAAATCATTCAGTTTTTGTATTTAGATAAAGTTAATTTAGTTTTGGTTTATGAGCGTTCTTAGGAGGATATCCTTGATTAACATTCCTCTAAAATTCGTAGCTAAGACTAAAGAAGTACCTATTATAGTAATTATTTTACGACCTTCTACTTATTCTATTTTACAAATCCTTCAAATTTTTAATTAATTTGCAAAATTTAAGTTATTAGCCAAATTTTATTTTATGGTGTTTTTATAAAAACGACATTTAAATCTTTTCAATGCTGTATAAGAAAAATGACCTCAAAATAATTCTTTAAACTAAATTGGATTTTATACAAAATTCTTTTTTATAATATTTTTATAATAAATTATAGAAAAATAAATGAAATATGGTGCAATGTGGCGGATGGTATTTTAATTATTTTTTCAATTTCTTACTAAGTTAATAGAAAAGGAAACTAGAAAATTGTGAATTAAGAAAATAGTGAAATAATATTTCTATGGTAATATGAAATCAAAAATATGTAGCATATGTTAATTTTTTTATCTTCTTGACAGTTCACAAAAAATAGAGGATATATTTATAATTAAAAATCTTATTATTATTTTTTTTTTTTTTTACGAAGATGAGTTAAAAAAACTAATTTCTTGTTTCACATATTTCTTTAGTAAATTTCCATAATTAAAAAAATTGTATTTTAATTTTAAAAATTAATTTCTTTTTTCAATTTTTTCTTTTTTCAGCTTCATTTCAAAGAAAAATTCCTTTTTAGGGAATATTTGTAATATTAACTTTTTAAATGGAAATACATTCTAATTTAAAAAAAAAAAAATTTTTTTTTTATTCTAGGGAAAAAATTCCATATTAATCTTTTTTTATTGGATTTCGGATTTATTTTTAATGTCAGATTTATTTTCAGTTGTAAAAGAAACCATAAAAAATGTATCGCTTCTTTATTTAGAAGTATTTAATTTTCTATATTTTCAACAAAAATATTTTTTGTATTCAGTTAATTCAATTATTGAAAAGAATTTCGAAATATGTTTCAATTATTTTAGCCTGTTTTAAAAAATAATTCATCAAATTACAAAGAAAATTCTAATTACATATTAACAATAATAACCTAATTTTAGTCACAAAATTCTTTTTGAAACTAATCAAAATTGCAAATTTTTTCCAACTCAGCTGATACTTATCCTAAATAAAATATTATTGTCACCTTAACTTTGAAGTAATGCTACTATTCCGCAGAAAACATTAGAAAAATGAAATTCTAGTCGTTTTAATCTATTTAATAAATTAAATATTAGCATAAAATGTATCGCTTGGATATATATTTTTAATATATAGTTTGGATCTTTTGTAAAAATTTAATATTTTATTAATATCAACTATTATATTAAAAATATTACAAATTGTACACTTTGTTGTTTTCTCCCAAACCATAAGAAATTATACCTTCACACTAAATGTGAAGGCTTTATAAGGAAGAAAATATCTTTTTTGGTTGCTGGTCATAGTAGGTGTGTCAACGTTGTCTTATAGTATAGTGTAGTAAAATTGTTCGACGGATATGTTCAACACTTACACATCGTATAGAGCGTGTCGTCAACATTATATTTTAAAATGTCGTGGGAAAATATTGAGAGGGAACACTTCAACAGTTTAATGTCGTCGCCAACGTTGTCTAATATAATGGTGTAGAAATGTTCGAAACGGAAACTGTTTAACAGTTCGAATTGGACGTGTTAGCGTTGTCTTATGTGGCAAAAATGTTCAACACAACACTCACAACTGTCGTTAACGTTGTGTTTTAGAACGACGTGGGAAAATATTCAGCGCATATGTTCAATAATTGCACCTAGTATTGGGTGTATCGTCAACGTTGTATTTTAGAATGATGTGAGAAAATGTTCAGCGGAATTGTTCAACAGTGGTGCGCATGTCAACATTGTTTTGTAGAATGGTATATTAAAATATTCAGCTGAAACTCTTTAACAGTTTCCCGTCGTCGTCAACGTTGTCTAGAGTGATGTGGGAAATGTTCAGCTGAAACTCTTCAACATCTGCACGTCAATGTTAATTTATAGAATGCTGTACGAAAATGTTCAACTAATATTTGCTCGTTTCCGATAGTTTTGCGGCGCTCGGTACCACAGGTTTCGGGTTCGAGTCCCGTCTGTGCCATGGATGTTTGCAGTGGTTCGGAATCCACTTTAAACTGTAGGTCCCGGTCTGTTTAGCCTAAAGTGTGCATAAGATGACCGTAGAGCGACAAACCAAACCAAACCGACAGCTTTGTCTAATGGAATAAAATGGGAAAATGTTCAGAAATCGAAACTTTTCATCACGTTTTTACACGTTGTACAGAATGTGTCAACGTTATTTTATAGAATGGTGTGAAAAAATATTCAAAAACGAAAGTGTTCAATAGTTGCATATTGTATTGTACGTGTGAATGTTGTCTTATCGAATGGTGTGTAAAAAATGTTCAACAGTTACAAGTCGTATTGGGCTTTGGTTTAGTTTGCTGCTCTACGGCCATCTTGTGCACACTTTAGGCTAATTAGACCGGGACCTACAGTTTAAAGCTGATTCCGAACTCCTCACAAACATCCATTCCCCCTCCAGGATTCGAACCTGAAGCCTGTGGAAGCAAGGTCAGAATGCTAGCCAATTGGTTATCAGGCCGCAGTCGCATTATGCATATCAATGTTGTTTTATAAAATTGTGTGAGAAAATATTCAAAGGAAATGCTCAACAGTTGAACCTCGTATTGCAGAAAGTTTGAGAAACTTCTACTATTTCTGCAAAACTATCTGTTTGCATGTGGACAATGATCCCTCATAAACCTTCTCTGTCATAACGAAACTATATCTTGTTCTTTCTATGGTTATATAATTTTCTGTTTGTGTTGCGCAAAACTCACAATTGAGTCTACCATTTTTCAAAATTGTGACAGCATGTCATTAACGGAATCGCATTTGCTATTTTACCGTTGAACTCTGAGTGAAATGAACAAATAAAACTTAATTAAGTATTCATCATGTTTAATAAGATACAATGAAATTCGTTAAAATATCTCAATTAAAAATTGTACAAAAATGTGAAAATACTAATTTTATTGAACATTATGTAAACAATATTTTCAACTGAGTTTGGAAGAAGCATTTGTTATGCGTAAACAATCTATCATTCTTTTTATCGTTAAAAGTATAAAATAAATAATTTTGAATGCACATTATCAATAATAAAATTGAGGTCAAACATTTCAAAAGGCTTAAAAAGAATCTTCAATTTTATTATAAGGTAACTTCTAAATACGGACATAAAGAAAACGTTAAACTGCTTGACCTGATGTTAAAAAGATTAGTTATAAAATTTACATCATCAAACTAGCATTTTAAATATGAGCAATATATTTCAAGGCTGACCACAGTCGTCGTTTTTCTTGTTGATACTGCGACCTGTTTGAAGGAATCGGGACTTTAATTCTTTATAGCATCTTCAGTTCCTGTTTAAAGTTGTACAAGTTGCAAAATGAACGTGACATCATAAAAGTTTTAAATTTCGATTAACGTCCTTTTTAAGAAAAATTTCTTTTTGATTTATAACAAAATTTTTGGTTTTTAAAATCGCCCTCAGTAAGTGTAATCGTTTTGAAATTAAATATCTTATTATTTGAAGAAAATATATAAATGATACATCTTGTAGAATGTGATTTAAAAATATTAAAAAAAATATTCGATAAAATAGATACGGGGGAGATAGATAGATACAAGAGACCTGATGGCCGAGTAGTTAGCGCTCTGGCTCTTGGTACCACAGGTTTCGGATTCGTGTCCCGGCGGTGTCAGGGGTATTTATAGTGGTTCTAAATACACTTTAAACAGTAGGTCCCGGTCTAATAGGATCGTAGAGCGTTGTGAGTGTAGTGTTAATCGCGTCAGTAGCATATCTTCAAGCTATACGAGCCCCATAGGGCTAAATGAGTAACAGCGATGCAGCCCTTGCTTATGGCATAAAGATTAACTGTATTTGTATTGCCAGCTGCATTAGAACAACAACAGATTAGATAAAATGAGTTATTGTGTTTTTGAATATTGGAAACTAAATTCGTGGTAAATATAGAACAGATTCAGCGTTACTCAGGTTATAAGGAAGATCTGCTATACTGCAAGAACACCTCCACAAAGGACATTTGAGGATTCGGACCCCTCTCCTCTTCGAGTTAAATGGAAAGACATTCCAATATATAAATTTATTGTGTCCATCCCTGGCATAATCAACGGGAGCTTTCAGATTCTAATAGAATCAGTGTTATCCAGAATATACCAAAAGGTTTCTCCTATATTACACCCACATTTTTGTACCAGCTTTTAGAGTGAACATCACCCAGAGTTGCACTAGAAATTCGCACCCTCTTTTCCACCTTCTCGAGCCCAACGAAATATCTTTACGGCCTACTGATTTGTGGTACTTCCGTGTGGTACACGGAAGGGTATTGCCATTTTCATCTCGAAATACTCCAACAGCACTATGTGTGCTTCAAACCTTAAAGCTTAGTTCTCAATGGATACCGAAATCTCGCATCGCAAAATGGCTGTCAATCAGAAACCTGATTTCCGGATCACTTAGTATTTTGAGTGAATGGCGTTCTACGACGCGAGATTTTAGAATGCGGTAGCGACCCACCTTAACCTTGACAAGTTATAATGTATTGATAATAAATAGTGGGTTTTCAATACATTTTTGTTACAATTACTATCAAAATTAAATATGAAGCCTAAATTGTATTGTAACTCTGCCTGATGGCCAAATGGCTAGCGCTCTGGCACTCGGTGCCACAGGCTTCGTGTTCGAGTCCCGGTGGTGCCATGGATGTTTGTAGTGGTTCGGAATCCACTTTAAACAGTAGCTCGTAGTCTAATATGATTCAAGAGCGTTAACGTAGGGTTGGTAACCCTACCCTGTAAAAAGAAAAACGTCTCATGTTTCGAAATCTGCGAGTAAACAGATGGCCTTGGTCCACCATGGGGCTGTTACACCACTGATGTTGATGATGATTGTAACTGATATACCTACAAAAATAGATATCGCAAAACCAAGAATTTTTTTTTATAACTCAAAGGTGCAATATTTGCAATCACTTAAAAGACGTCTTTATACTTCAAATTTGCATACAAAAAATGTGTGCTCTATGAAAATTGCATTGCCCAAAAGGTACTGAATTGAACTATCTAACAAAAATTTGAACAGGTACCAAAGTATTCTAGAATATATCACCCTGTGTGGGTCAGGATTAGAATAGCCCCACCGTAGCCCATGCATGTCGCAAAAGGCGACTAAAATGGGTACCCAGTGCCCGGGGTATAACCGGGTGGGGTAAAGTCCGACTTCTTGCTTAGGGTTTCCCATGTCTTTGTGCCGTAAGGTCAAGGACAAAAAGAAGATGCATTTTTTTTTTACCCTTTATCATGACTCGTCGCTTTAAGTCACACGGGTTCGTGGACTTAATCTAGATGTTCCGTCGACCAAGTTGGATAAGAAACAAACAACAGAATATCTTAAGACAAGTAAAAGGAAACTGTACATTTTAAGAACAAAGATGCTATATTTTTTATATATTTATCTTTTTTGTTATTACTAACAGAATAGCTTGTATAAGATCTCTTTTCTTGTGGATCCATGATAGCTTTTTATAAACATCATGGCTGAGAAAAAGTCTTTCAACACTTACTTGGTATGTTTTTAAAGTACTCACTATTCTTTGCTATTGATTGTATTACTGAAGAATACAATTGAATTATTTCCTTAACATATAATTTTAATATTAATTTCTAGAATTTTGGGAAAATAAAAATTATTTTTTATAAAAGAGTTGGGAGTGGGATTTTTAAACCGACTCCTTATTCCGACTCTCTACAGTCGTATTAGACCGGGACCTACAATTTAAAGTGGATTCCAAACCACTACAAACATCCATGACACCGCCGGGACTCGAACTCGAAACCTGTGGTACCGAACTCCAGACAAATTAACATAATAATGCGGATAAAATTAGTCATTTATTTTGTATTATATTAATTGTTTTTTACATCTATACACTGTATGATTGTTTATTTTTTGCTTATATACATTGTGTTAATGCAACCCGTGGCTTTCAAGGCTCGTTCCCACCGAGGCGAGAGACGTGAAGATGCAAGAGGCAAGCGACCAAATTTTTTCGACCCCTTCACAGCGAAACGTCAGAAATAGCATTACGCATAGTGAAAAACCGCTTGAAGTTGAAAGTTGGGCTACTCCACGCGGCGAACTGCAAACCGGTTTCAGGCGACCGCGGTGAGGTCAAATTTTGGTCGCTTGCATCTTGTCGCCTTGGTGAGCACGAGCCTTTAGAATGTGCATACAGCATTAAATGAATGATGCAACATAATAACTGATTAATTGTATTACAATATTCATTTAACATTGCTGACTAATGAAACGAATTGTTTAGAACTGTAACGTTGAAATAACAATCAGTAATCGATTTTTTGCATATATGCATTGCATTATTATTTATTTTTTACTTATATACATATATACAATGAGTTAATGCAGTCCGTGGTTTTCTATGCATACAGCATTAAATGAATAATGCAGCATAATAACTAATTAATTCTATTGCAATATTCATTTAACATTGCTGAGACGAATTGTTTAGAGCTTGGCGTTGAATTAACAATCGATAATTAGTATGATTATTTATTTTTACTTATATATACATTGCAGTAATTAATATTAACATGATTATTTATTTTTTACTTATATATATAGTGTTAATGCAACCCGTGACTGTTAGATACTCTGTGCATACAGCATTAAATGAATAACGTAACATAATAACTAATTAATTATATTACACCATTAATTTAACACTTCTGACTGATGAAACGAATCGTTTAGAGCTGTAGCATTGAAACACAATCAATAATAATGAAAAAGATAATGATAATCATTCGAAAAATGAAGCTCAGACTTAAATTAAACGCAAAAACCGGAATGGAAATACCACAAACAATCGCTTTTTATTTGCCCGTCGAAATAATTGTTTTGGTGTTTTTGCTAAAAAGAAAGCTCTCTTTAACCACTTCCTCCTACAAGGTTGTACGAGTGACCTGGTGCACGCTTTCCCGCCGGCAGGCATCTGGTTCAAGGTCTCTCTGAGTTGGGAGAGAGAAGAAACTTGTTGGAAAAGAACACTGGAATCATTAAATCGGAATACTACAGACATTCGATTACGTTGTTTACAAAGCAGCATATTATTGTTAAGTGTTATCGATCTCTCGCCCATTATAATTACAAATGACCCTCATTATTCAAATACATGCATGTATGAGAAAGTAATGGTAGTGGGTAAATCCATGATTAGTAATAACATGATCACTTTTTCTCTTGTTATTTTTTCAGGACAGAAATCTGCCTTGAACTAAAGTAAGATGTAATTAATTACAATTTTTTTAAAACCTGCAACCTATTTTTGTAACTTCACCTTCGTGGAGTACATTGATACTTATTTGATAATTATTATTTATTTCTTCTTTGTTTGGTTCATTTATTTTCGCTGGCAGTGACCATTAAGAGACAGTGCTTTTCGAATCGAGGCGATTTGATGGCGGTTGTGATAATGTATATAAAGTGGTTCGCATCAATAATCAATCTATTTAGTGAGAGTTTTCTGGGTGTTTCTTGTACGACATGCAAATGAGGGGCGATGATTTCTTGTACGACACGTTAAATTGCGAAAGAACAGTGGAATCATTAAATCGGAATACAGACATTCGATAGATTCGATTACGTTGTTTACAAAGCATCATACTGTTGTTAAGTGTTATCGATCTCTCGCCCATTATAATTACAAATGACCCTCATTATTCAAATGCATTCATGTATGAGAAGGTGGTGGGTAAATCCATGATTAGTGATAACATTATCACTTTTTTCTGTTGCTATTTTTTCGGGACAGTAATCTGCCTTGAACTAATGTAAGATGTAATTAATTATTTTAGGTGGGACCCATTTTTTAAAACTTGAAACCTATTTTCGTAACTTCACCTTCGTTGAGTACATTGATACTTACTTGATGATTATTATTTATTTCGATTCCTTCTATTAGCTCACACTCTCCCTGTATATATATCTTGTTCAAATTTTCAATCGTTCATAAAATACTTTTTATTCATCCACTCGAGTTCAAATACATTTTTTTTTTTAACTTGTAGAGGATGACACTTGATGTTAATACAATTTTATCAAATATTAATTCAGTAATTCAATTTAATTAATTAATTTTAGTTTTTTTTAGATTTAAATTGCCTATATCTACCAATAGATGGCGCCAGATAAACTTTAAAAAATGAATGAAAATTATTTATAAAGGACTTTCTCCAACAGAGTGAAAAAAAAGTAGGAATTGACTTTCAAATTTTTTTTGTTTATATTACTTGTTTATACTTTGTTTAGTTAACTTATTTTAATATATTTGTTTATTTTCTCTGGTAGCGTCCATTGGAGATAGTGCTTTTCGAATAGAGGTGATTCGATGGTGATTGTGACAATGTATATAAAATGATTCGCGTCAATCACCAGTCTATTCAGCGAGAGTTTTCTGGGTGTTTCTTGTACGACATGCAAATTAGGGACGGTGATTTCTTGTACGACACGTTAAAAAATCGGGTACAGACACTGAATCGATTCAATCACGTTGTTTATAAAGAAACATATTGTAGTTAGTTAAGTGTTATCGACCTCTCATCCATTATAATTACAAATGACCCTCATTAAGAAGGTAATGGTGGTGGGTAAATCCATGATTAGTAATAACATTATCACTTTTTTCTGTTGCTATTTTTTCAGTACAGTAATCTGCCTTGAACTAATGTGAGATGCAATTAATTGTTTTAGGTGGGACCGTTTTTTTAAAACCTGCAACCTATTTTTGTAACTTCACCTTCGCTGAGTACATTGATACTTATTTGATGATGATTATTATTTATTTATACTTTGTTTGATTAATTTATTTTAATATATGTGTTTATTTTTGCTGGAAGCGCCCATTAGGAGACAGTGCTTTTCGAATCGAGGCGATTCGATGGCGGTTGTGACAACGTATATAAAGTAGTTCACTTCAATGATCAGTCTGTTCAGTGGGAGCGTTCCAGGTTTTTCTTGTACGATATGCAAATGAGGAACGATTATTTCTTGTACGATAAGGACTAGGATATAAAACCCCTAAAGGACTAGGATAAAAAAAGTACCCCTAAAGGACTAGGATATATCCTAACCGTATTGTCTGTTATTAGGATGTTCGTGGCATACATAAGTGAAATACGAGACCTACTGATGTATCACATAGAAAATATATTTATTTATTTCAAGTTTTAATTTAATTAATTTTTTTCATACTTCGAATATCATTTATTTTAGTAATTTTTGGCTCTAATAACATTATCAGTCTATGAAATAGTCGATTTCTGGCAGATTTAATATCATATTGAACATTT
This sequence comes from Caerostris darwini, assembly GCA_021605075.1. Taxonomy (NCBI): domain Eukaryota; kingdom Metazoa; phylum Arthropoda; class Arachnida; order Araneae; family Araneidae; genus Caerostris; species Caerostris darwini. The sequence goes on from BPLQ01001573.1 coordinate 217,078, forward strand.
TCCTCTGGGACAATTCTAATTCGGATTTTCGTGATTTTTTTTCTTGGCTATCTTCTTTAAAAAAAATTTCAACCATATGTACCGAATTAAAATACATTATGTTATTCTTCGGAATTAAGTGACCCAGAACAATATATATAAAAAGCGTACTATATATGGGGCCTAATGGCTGAGCGACTAGTTCTCAGAGACACAAGTTTCGGGTTCCAGTCCCAGCAGTGTTTGTAGTTGTTCGGGATCCACTTTAAACCGTAGGTCCTGATCTGATATAATCGTAGAACCGACACCCCTGCCCTGTAAAAAGAAAACATCTCTCGTCTTGAAATATGCCAGTAGGCGGATGGTCTTAGGCCACTATGGGTCTGTTACGCCGATGATAATGATGAGACTATATATGTTTAAATAGTTTATTAAATATGAATACAATACAATAAATTGTAATACAATAATTTTAATCCAACAATATTCGTGACCCCTGTCATGCTAGATTATCGAGAGTCAATATAATTTTAAGGGATATCACAGATAAAGCCCTCTAGATAAAAGATTAAAGCATGTGTAATATTTAATGTGTTTACACGCATTCTGATTACACACACCGCATATTTGCCCTCTGCGGTAAAGGTCTACAAATGTCCGAATCCATACAAAAAACAAAGAGAGTGAAGGCTCAATCGAGGCCAGATTATAGAACGTGCCGAATTATCGAATGGTGGAATTAAAGGATGGTATTGTATACTGAAAAAAAAAATCCATGTGTGTTCATTCTTATTGGAAAGAAGCCTGGATATGTTTTATGTACAATCTTTCATTGAAGTCTGAATTTTAAGTTCATGCTTTTGCCTGTTTTCGATAATAAAAAAAAATTTATATGATAGTAACAATAAACACATCATTACTTATTGTTTCTTAATATCATTTTAATGTTCAGAAATATATTCTATATATCTATGCGATATAATTTGGCACTAAAATTCATTTTATTTATTAGAACACTCATATAAAGATAAAAAAAGTGCCTATTTACAATAATTCAAATAACTACAAAAATACTATTACGTTATTTTTATTATACTATAATATTTCTGAAATTCATTGCGCATCCATCGTTCTTTACTCATTTGAATTTGCTGACTTCAGTTAAATCAGTGCCATCTATCTTTCATTTTCGTAACTACAAGTAATTTGATATGCTTTTTATTTTTTATTTTTTAAATTTCAACTCTTAACAATTTTATCATATATTTATGTATATTATCATATATTTATCATATATTTTATGTTAATAAATAACTATTGTTTATTAATAACACTTTAATTTTCAGAAATATATTGAATATATGCATCTCGGCAATATCATTAAAAAAATCTATTTAATTTATTATGTATTTTATTGACAATGTGTAATTAATCATATTTTTAAACTATTATTGAAATATTAACAGTTTGAAATAAAAAAAAAACTATAACTATCTTAGAATTAGCATTTGGAAATAATAAAATGAATAATAATTCATTGTTTATTAAATGGAGTTTTAAACAAAATAAAAAAATTACTAAACGAAATAAATAAACGTTGAAATAAAATATTAAAATAGCAAATAGCTATATTAAATAAAGACTTTATTACTAGTAACTTATTTTAAAATGTGCTTCGATAAATTTCAAAAAAATATGCTAACATAACAAGAAATCCTTGAAAAATAATTATTTTTCTTTTGACATTTCAATTAAACAGAAAATTGATCTTATATTGTTTATTGATTTCTAAACAATACAGCTTTAATAACTAATTACAAAAAAATATTGAAGGCTATTGAAAATTATTAATTAAAATAAATGGATAATAATAAATAAAGGATAATTGGGTTAATGATAATGGATAAGTAAAGGATAAATGGTTAAAGAATAATTCATAAATAAAGAATAATGGAGCTATTGAAAAATATTAATTAAAATAAAATGGGACACAATATAAAAAGAGAACATAAAAAAATTATCAACATTAAATAGTGGGATACATTAATTTCTAAGATGTTTGGTTATAAGTCATTTTTGTTGATATTTTAATGTAAGAATTAAAAAAAAAAGTCTCAGTTAGTTCTTTAAAAATTTTATCTCATGGACTTTTTTTTCAATTAAATGAAGGCCTAATATATTTGTCATGGAAATAAAAATACTATGGATGAATTTTTTAAAAACTTATTTATAAATATATAAAATAATTCCACAAAGTTAAGCAATTAATTAAACAACAGACTTGTATTACATGAGTCTCGGAAACTATCGTCGTTAACACTACAATACGTCATTATAAAATTTTGTACATTTTAATTCTTTTTGGGCCCTAAAATAGAAGCCAGCTCTGAAATACTTTGTTTTAATTTAGAAAATGATTTGTGAATAAAATTTGAATTAAATAATTCATTTCAGAAATTTAAGCTAAGAACAAAATTTTATTGTTAGTTAATAATATCTTATTGTTTTTAACAATAAGTTTGGAATATTTTTTTTAAAATTTACTATCTAAGTCAAGGAGAACTGAGTGAAATAAAAAACAACATACATTTCATGAAGAAGAATTAGATTTATAGAATTCTATAATTATATAGAATTCCATAATTATATTATAGAATTCGATAATTATTATTATTCTATAATTATATTCTAGAATTCTATTTCTATTATGGAATTCGATAATTATAATTCTATAACTATATATATAATTCTATAATTACAATTTATAGAATTCATTCACAAAACTAGAAGTAATCACTGTTTTTCTGCTTCATGAACAATAAAAAATTTAGTTGATAATTTAATTCGAAAAACCCAATTTCAAAATCGTATTTTTCTTCCCGCACTAGAGCATCAACAAGTGGAGGTCATACTTCTTGCTTAACATTTCTAGCAATGGACTATCACTTAGAAAAGAATAAAAATGTCAAATAACAATGTCATTCGTCGAAATTACTTTTAGCCATAACAGTTACGTTATATAATAAACAGCTTCTATCTAGACAGGGAAGTCCAAAACAGCCAAATGAAAATTAGCCTTCGGGTATGACTAATGACGTCATTATTACGGGAGCAGGAAGTTTACTGCAAAAATGAGAACCTTTTTTTACTTTTTTAACTGCCTGGCTGGGATGCGTTGGGCAGAATAAATTAAAAAAGAATTAAGAATTGTTTGTCTTTCTTTCTTTTATTTTTATCATCTATAAATCAGTCCTTTTATTTATGCACTTCACGCCAAATTAAGGTGAAAATGACTGTCACGTTCGCATTTAAAGAAATGTTTCAATCAGCCTGCACTGGTAAAGATAATTTGTTTGTTCAGTTGAGGTCTCATTTTCATCTGCAGATGAGATAATTATGGATGACCTTAAAGGCAATTCTTCTTTTGTTTTAAAAATTGTGCGAGTTTTTTCCTTTTTACTGTTGCTTTAACTTCCCAATTGTTAATTTTTTTTTTTCATTGGATCATTTATTTTTCTCGTGTTTCGTATTATAATCATTATTGATATAATATTGTAGATGTCTTTTTTTATTGCATGTGAATTCCATAAAAATTGTTTATGGAATATTACAAATTATTTACTATGTTGGATAATTATTTTTTACATTTTTGCTACAGCAGGTAGGCATTGATGGTTGACGGAGTACCTTGGCCCCGAAGAGGCCTTAAACTTCTAACTTGCAAGTAGAGTTCATGGATATATTAAGAAAGAAAATAACACAAAAAACATGCCAAGTGATATGGAACATTCCCTAAAAATTTAGTAAAAAATTTAAAAAAGAATTAAACGGAAAGAAAAATTAAATATGTAATAATTATAAGTAAATACAAAAAAAGAAAAGAATACTTAAATGAAAACAGCATTTTTTTAAATATGTAATTAAAAAAAAAGGTGAACAAAAAGAGAAATGTCAGCAAGGGGACAGGATAACCGCTGCTAGAAATTTTTGCTACAATATCTTATTTGATATTTATTCACATTTATTATAAATTTTTTTAAAAATTCTAGACGTTCTTTATGTTCTGGTTAATTTTCTTGTTGTACACTTTTCAGTTCTTTTTTTTTAATTTGTGAATCCTTAAATTAACTTTGTAAATAATTTGTTCTTTTATGCTTCTTATACGAAGATTTTTGATAATTAAAAACGTTATTCTTGATGATATAATCGTTTCTGAAAATTAATGAAAAATCAGAAGATTTGCGATTGCATGGTCAAAATATAAGTAAATATTCATATATATTAAGTAATTACATAAGAAGAATGTATTAAAATAAGATATGAAAATTAATAGAGCTGATATTACAAAACGCCATTGGATGCGAAGCTAAAATTTCGTAAAAATCAAGCAGCTAGTGCATCAGAATATGATATACAAATTAGTGTGACTACTGTTATTAAACTTCATAGGATATAAAGCCGAAAACAGACTGTAAACGCTTTTGAAATTTCTTCAAATAGTAACTGCTTCGTGATATTTCAATACGCACCATCATCATTTTGAACATGGAATATTTCTACAGTGCCTGCATAGTTATTACAATAGATCACATTCCATATTAAAGCTGATCACTCATTAAACAGAGTTGCTATGCTTTTTCAGTATGTTTCCATTTTATGCGTCTTCAAGACAAAAAAAATAATAATAATAAGCCTATTATTTTTCTTTTATGTCTAATTTGTGGGGAAAAATCAGATTATTGCGAAGCAATCAGAAACAACTGCTTGATTAATGTTTCTGACAAATATTTTAGTGAATACAAATTTCACAATGATATTTTGTATGTTTTTTTCCTTAATTTTTGGAAACCAGTGTTTAATTTTTTTTATTTTAGAAGCAAGAATCGTCTGCTTTTATCAGCATGTTGCTTAATGTTCGCAAAAAAAATAGTACAAAAATGCATAAAAATAATTTCGAGTGAAAAATAAGAATCGTCTGCTGCTTTTATCAGCACGTTGCTTAATGTTCGCAAAAATAGTACAAAAATGCATAAAAATAATTTCGAGTGAAAAACAAGAATCGTCTGCTTTTATCAGCACGTTGCTTAATGTTCGCAAAAAATAGTACAAAAAAATGCATAAAAATAATTTCGAGTGAAAAACAAGAATCGTCTGCTTTTATCAGCACGTTGCTTAATGTTCGCAAAAAATAGTACAAAAATGCATAAAAATAATTTCGAGTGAAAAACAAGAATCGTCTGCTTTTATCAGCACGTTGCTTAATGTTCGCAAAAAATAGTACAAAAATGCATAAAAATAATTTCGAGTCAAAAACAAGAATCGTCTGCTTTTATCAGCACGTTGCTTAATGTTCGCAAAAAATAGTACAAAAAATGCATAAAAATAATTTCGAGTCAAAAACAAGAATCGTCTGCTTTTATCAGCACGTTGCTTAATGTTCGCAAAAAAATAGTACAAAAATGCATAAAAATAATTTCGAGTCAAAAACAAGAATCGTCTGCTTTTATCAGCACGTTGCTTAATGTTCGCAAAAAATAGTACAAAAATGCATAAAAATAATTTCGAGTGAAAAACAAGAATCGTCTGCTTTTATCAGCACGTTGCTTAATGTTCGCAAAAAATAGTACAAAAATGCATAAAAATAATTTCGAGTCAAAAACAAGAATCGTCTGCTTTTATCAGCACGTTGCTTAATGTTCGCAAAAAATAGTACAAAAATGCATAAAAATAATTTCGAGTGAAAAACAAGGATCGTCTGCTTTTATCAGCACGTTGCTTAATGTTCGCAAAAAATAGTACAAAAATGCATAAAAATAATTTCGAGTGAAAAACAAGAATCTTCTGCTTTTATCAGCACGTTGCTTAATGTTCGCAAAAAATAGTACAAAAATGCATAAAAATAATTTCGAATGAATGATTATGATAAATGAATTATTATTAATGATGCAAATAATATAAAATTAAAAATACAGATTGATTTTCTTCAGAATTCGTTCATTTTTATATGTTGCACATCGGAAAATTACAATTAAATTCTCATAAATTCTTTTTAAATAAAATTATAATTTTTTAAATTAAATGAACTTCAAAATAAATTTAAACAATCTGAAACTCCATTAGTTCGTAAATCGTTTGCTTCCCTTTGGATGACGTACTAAATGTGTATAAATTTATTAATAGAACTATATAAAAAATATTTTTAGGAATATTCTTGAAGGTAAAATGTTTAAATTTGTGATAATTTTTTAATATATTTTTATGTTATTTTAATAAAATTCGTTTTTTACATTCAGGTTTTTTTTTTTTTTTACTTAGATAAATATTTTTTTACTTTAAATAATAAATATAAGTATTATTTAATTAAATATTTTTCACTTTAGAAAAAATTAAATATTTATATGCTGTTGATCTTTTGATGCAGTTATTATCAATTTTTAATAAATATCATAACAGGTAATTTTAAAAATAGAAAATTTCGAGTGTCATTTGTAATATTATAAATGTATAAATGTTCAAATTTCTTATAAATATTTATTTGATGTGTATCATTTAAAAACATAGGGATTTTGTGTTAGTGATTAATATAAAATAATTTACGAGGAAAACCTAATAACTCAATTAGTGATTTTATATTTTATGTTTATATCTTACAAATAAATGTATTATTTTGATGCTCTGGCAAAACAAAACCATTTTTTGAGAGTTTTGCTTATTGTGTATTTTTATTTCAATTTCGAGATTGAGACGCCAGACAATTAACAAATGCCTGGGATTTATCTCCTTTAGTTTGATGCTTTTTAAGACATTTTATGATTTTTGTTTTTATACGTAAACACATATATTTTTTTTACTTTATCATAATAGAAAAATTTTAATATTTATATGTTGTTACAGCCAATCTTTTGATATAGTTATTATAAATTTTTAATAAATACCATAAATGCTGTTTTTTAATTAGAAAATTTCGAGTGTCGTTTCTGATACATCAAACGTATATTTATTTCTTATAAATATTTATTTAATGTGTATTATGTAGAAATGCAATGATTTTTTCATTAATGATTAATATAATTTATGTGGAAAAAAATGACTCAATTATTGATTTCATATTTTATATTTATATCGCATAAATAAATGTATTATTTTGACGCTCTGGCAAAATAAAAATTATTTTTTGAAAGAGTTTATCTATTGTGTATTTTTTTTTTTTAATTTCATGGTTTTTAAGGTTATTATTATTTCATGGTTTTTATTGTTATATTTAAACTACGTTTACTGATGATTTTATAATAAAATGGCTCCTAACTAAAAAGTAAATAGATAAAAGTTGGTACCGGGGATTCTGTCATCTCGAATGATGAAATATTTTGCTTTATTTTACAGTATTCAACATTGTTTTCGGAACATTTTATCTCAATTAAATTGCAGATATTTTTCTTAATTAAATTTACTAAAGTAAAAATATATAGTTTATTGCAACTGAGCAAGTTGTATCTTTATTTAGTTGTACAATAAGTAAATACTTTTATACATCATTTTTTATGTATCTATACATTAATTTTCAAAGCTGACAGTGTTTATGCCTCGTTTTTCATGGATCAATAGCATTTACATTCAGAGCACGACGTTGAAACAAACAAACAGGTTCTGTGTCACAAGAAAAAAGGAAATGAAGACACATTTTAATGAAGAAATAAGCGAAGATATTTTGGGGGTAATTGATGTATTTCCAGAATTGTGTGGATAGTGATGTAAATGTAGCGACATCCAAAAAATAGCCAGTGAGATTTAAGATGACGCGACTGCCTCTAAGAAGATCAATAGAAGATTCTCTGACTGTTTCTTTGAGAGCAAGCACAATAAATTCGTCTTGCTGTGAATTTAAAAAGTTAGTTTTAAAAAATTAAGAAAAAATGCATCTGATCTTCAATTTTATAATAATCGGTAAGTAATTATTTTTCCATCAAATATTTATTTTTATAATTTTATCACTTGTATTTAATTGTCTGAAGTAAAAGAAAATGCAGGGCTTGGTTGATATTATATTGGATTAGCGAATTCAGGCAGTTTGGTTGAATACTTGATAAGAGATGCCAAAACGAAAGGTTCCATTTTCTTCCAGTACGGGAACGATAAAACTGCGCAGTATACTGGTAGACGTTTTATCTGCTACTTTTTGCATTATAAGTAGTGAATAACTTCAGATCAAAATTTTGAGAATTGAAAATCATTTTGAAAACCATAATTTGTTAAATTTAATTAATAATGTGTATACTGTAATATCTAATATTTATAATTCATATTTTTTATTTTTATTTATATATTACATTTTGTAATATTTTCTTCTATCTAATATTATTATTCTATATTTTTTATCTAATATTATCTTGATTATTTTATAAAATATCTCATATAATGTAATGTATATTTTCTTGTCTTCGGATATTGATTTGGATTTAAAAAATGCATATTATTAATTACATTTATCTGTTTTATTACTAGTCGTTTTGAGTCAATCCTTTGCATCTGCATTATAAGTTAAAAACTATAGTATTTAAATTTTTTCGTGCCCGTCTCGTGGCTGAGTGGTAACGTGCTGCGCTGATGAGCATTATTGTGGAGGTTCTATCCACTGGCGGCTCTATTGTAGTCACTGTTTTAAAAAACGAGGAAACTCGATGGCGTTTGGGATGTTCAGCCTCTTGCCTCGTGAGTCGGGATGTTTCCGGGGATGTCGGGATGTTTCGGGATGATGATGGGAGTTTTCCGGGTTTTCTCACATACTATGCGCAAATTTGGGGTAGTTCCCCCTCAAAGTCCTCTCACAAAGCGCTGTCCTCCTTCTTCAACGACTCGGAGCGAGGTCAAACTTCTACCTACGGATGCTCAATCAGAACAGCCGTTGCCTCCGTCTTCCCTCTTTCCATGAGAGCATACGGGTTCTTGGACTTGGTGTAGATGTTACTGTCTACCAAGTGGATAGGAAACAATAACAAATTCTTTCGTGGATAATTCTTTTTAAAAATTTCAAAATAATTTTAAATTCGCCTTTCATCATCTCAGATTTCAGTAAAAATAATTCTTTTTTAATTAAGAAATTTGATTGAAATAAAGTACTTGGTAATTGAATGACAAAAATAAATTTGTGTGTAAATAGTAAGTAGAACATATCTTAAGCCATAAATTTAAATTCACAGAGAATATTTCGAATAGATATGTCATCGACGTTTTTGCATAAACGTGTAATATATACAATTTCTTTTATATAAAAGTTTTTAAATAAAATTTTGAATATCTATTGCTTTTAAACTATTTAACTTTAAAACTATTTTTCGTTTAATTTTTTTTTTTTTTTTTTTTTGCTTTAATTTAAAACAAACAATAAATTCTTTGAAATTCAATAATAATATATGATGAAGAAAATAACATTCACAGAAGTTTTAGGAATACCAGCAATTAAGTTTAATAAAAAATATATCAATTACTTTCTATGTACAATTCCTTATTCTTAAATCTTAATTGATTGTAAGAACATTTTTTAATGTTGGTATAGATTCGAGTCAAATTTTAATAAAGTTTGGAATAATTTTGTTCCATTTTTCATGCATTAAAAATTTTAACTGCTCCTTTGTGGAAATGTTACAATTTCGAATTCTGTTGTTGTTTCTTAACTGGATAGACCAAGCCCATGAATCCGTATGGACTCATGTTTGAAGGAAAAAGGGTGCAGCTTCTATTGTGATGGATACCCCTTAGGTAGAAGTCTGACTTGCCTTCGTAATATTCTTTTTAAGGAGTAGAATTGTTAACCCCACGACCAACGCTCTACAGTCATATTAGACCGGAACCTAGGTTTAAGGTTTATTCCAAACCGTTACAAACTCGGCCATTCAGGCACATTTCGAATTCTAAAAACATTATCTAAAAGTCGATGATTCTTTCAAAAGTTTTATGATTGAAAAAGTTAAATCCTTTAAACATATTAATATTAGAACCTTTTCCTAAAAAACTGAGCGGCCTGATGGCCCAATTGATTTACTCTCTTGCCTTTGGTACCACAATATTCAGGTTCTAATCCTGGTGGTGGCATGGATGTTTGTTAGTGCTTCCAAATCCATTTTACACTGTATGTTCCTGTTTAATTAGTCCAAGTGTGCAAAAAATGACCGTAGAGCAACAAACCAAACTTTTAAAAAAAAATTGATAAAGAATTTCCTATTTTCGAGAGGAATATATTCTCCTGATATTGTCATTGTAATATTCTAATTACATAAATAAATATTACTGAGATTCTACATAACCAGATATGTGACAATCCATGTGAATAATAAGTGACAATCCTAATCCTGTATAAAAAAGTATTGTTAATTATGATTGAAAATTAATGTGAAGAAGACGGTTTTGATGAGTGTTTAAATCATACGTGAACATTTTTTAAGACTTATATGACGTCAAAATATGTGTTTTTAGTTTTTTACAAAACGTAAAAAATTATTCCATGTTGTAATCGTTTAATTATTTCTGTTTAAATTTTTTGGAATTTAACAAGAATAATAAGTATGAAAAAACATGTGTGAGACACAATGTTAATATTAGAGAGTTTTTGCATACCGTACGTTAGTTACCGTAGGACGTCCGTTAGCTTTTTCTCCCTAGCGCGCATGCTCATAGGAAACATTATTACAGATACGCATGCGCAGTTTCCTATGAGCATGCGCGCTAGGGAGAAAAAGCTAACGGACATCCTACGGTAACTAACGTACGGTATGCAAAAACTCTCTATTATCTAGATAAAAACAATTTAATATTCTAAATGACAATAGATTTACAAATTATGAATATAATATTTCTAAATTACAATTTGAAATTAATGTATTGAAAAAAAAAAAAAAAAAACTGATATGAGTCTAAATTGGATGTGAAAACTTTTCTGTTATTTATTTTGGTTTAAATTTTCTTTTCAAGTTTTTCAAAATTTGAAAAAAGAATGTAACTAATAATTCTTAGTGCATAAGTTGGAGTAATTTAAAGTTGAAATATTTTGAAGTTTTAAATTATCGCCACTTCTTTTTTTTTTTTTTTTTTTAATTATAACTTGAGTGTGCACGTTGGGTTACCAGATTAAAAGTGGCCTTGCAGAACTCGCAGCTTTATTGACACACTCACAAACATCACACACATACAATTAGAGATGTACGCTATTTAATACATTTAGAGACATATAATTATAGATACATGGAACGACTCCACTTCTAAGCCTAAAATCAGAAACTCGGCTACGCGTAGGGTGCGCTAAATATATTTCCTTTCGAGATGAGAGACTATAAACTAAACTTTTATCAGCGGCAGCGCAGGATGCTATTTGCTAGTTAACCATAGTTTTTAATTAATTTTAACCTAAATGTTTAATTTTTAATCGCAGTTAAAACCAAGTTTAATTAGTTTTCACTGCAGTTTTTTAATTAGTTAAACCAACTTTAATTAATTTTAACCATATCTTTTTAATTAGTTTTAACCGTAAACTTTTGTTTTTTAATCGCTGCTTTAACCAAATTTAATTAGTTTAAACCAAGTTTAATTAGTTTAACCGTAATTTTTTAATTAGTTTAACCGTAATTTTTTAGTAAATTTTAATGCCACAGTTTGATTTAAACTCTCAAAAAGTCTGAAGAACAATAAAACGAAAACAACTACAAGAAAGTAAATAAAATTGGAAGTATTCAGAGCAGGCCTGTGAAGGCCTCAGGCTGTACACATACAAAATAAATATCAAAAATTATTTAATATATATAATAAAACCTCTCATAAAAGCTTGAAGCCAAACAATACATTAATTTTATGGTTTCCGTATTTGGCTTGCTTTTTGTAGCAAAAAGCTCAACAGTGATAAAAAAAATGGTTTTTATTGATTTATTTTTTTATATTGATGCTTTAAAATATATGTTCACAATAATATTTGAGAGGTTTAATATGTTATCTAACAAAAACATCTACTCTTTTGAGCATAATTTTGAAATGTAGCCTATTTATAGCAAAAAAAAAATCATAGAAATAAAAAAAACTATGTGATAGAGGTCTTATGTCGAAGCTAGCACGTAATTACTTTTTGTCTAGCCTGCGATAAAATTAAAAACATGCAACAAAATATATTTATAATATTTAAATGTTTACTTTTTTTAATATTGTAAGACTGGATCATCTGAGCCTAATTTGTTCTTAACAAAATCTAAAAAGTTTTTTAAAGAAATTACCATTTATATTTCTTTTTTTGCTCTAATGCAGCTGGCAAACACTTAGACAGTTGTCTTTAATGCCTTAAGGCAAGCACTGCACCAACGTTACTCACTTAGCACTACCCAGGAAGCTTGAAGAAAAGCTACGGACGCGGAGTAACAATACCTCCGTAACGCTCTACGATCGTGTTAGATTGGGACCTACGGTTTAAAGTGGATTCCGAACCACTACAGACATCCATGGCACCGCCGGACACGAACCCGAAACATGTGGTATCGAGCGCTAGCCATTCGGCCATTCAGCCCCCCTTCCCATTTATGTTTCTTAAATAAAAAAACGACGAGTTGGATAACAAAAAACACGGACAGGGATCTGATTTAGTATTACTTTTTAAGCTTATTATTAGCCTAAAAGTAAAGCATATTATAAAAATATATTGTATTGAATGCTTTCTATTTTATTGTAGACTAGAAGATCAGGTCTTTTGCCATTAATGTCCTAGCTGGAGGTAAGATCCTTATTTACATAATTTCTCGTCTTTAAGTACTACCCTAGTACGGTATGTGCTCTCTTGTAAATGTACTCAAACGGAATAGATAAGATTGCTAAATAACAAAGTAAAATTTGCAAGTCTGTTTGGATTATTTAATATTTGTAAACAAACATTTTTAGGTATGAATAACAGATATATTGATAAATAAATTAAATTGGTTTATCACTTGACGCTTGGGTACAACAAAATTTCAACACTGAAATTCTAATTAAATTAACATAACATCAAGTGTTATATTCTTATATGATTTTTTATTATATTTATATTTATATATAAGCAAGAAATATTAATCAATAATTTAAATTGGCTTGGTATCACTTGACGCTTGGGTAGAATAAAAGTTCAACATCAAAATACTAATTTAAATAATGTAACGTCAAATATCACATTCTTTATTTACTATTTTTTTTTATTTATTTTTTATATATAAACAGAAATATTGATGTAAATTAAGTTGGTTTATCACTTGACACAAATGTGCAACGCAATTTTAACACTAAAATGCTAGTTAAATTAATGTAACGCCAAGTGTCACATTCTATTTATTTTTTTATAAATAAGTAGAAATATTGATAAGTAAATTAAATTGGCTTATCACTTGACGCTTGGGTACCACAAAAGTTAACCTCAAAATACTAATTAAAATAATGTAACGTCAAGCGTCACATTCTTTATTTACTTTTTTAATATTTTTATCACATTATATTTACTTTTTATATATAAGCAATAAATATTGATAACTAAATTAAATTGACGTATCACTTGATACTTAGGTATTACAAAATTTCTAGTAAAATTGCTAGTTAAATTAATGTAACGCCAAGCGTCATATTCTTTATATTTATATTATATTTATCTTTTATATATACGTAGAAATATTGATAAATAAATAAAATTAATTTATCACTTTACACTTAGGTACAACAAAATTTCAACACTGAAATGCTAGTTAAATTAATGTAACATCAAGCGTCACATTCTTTATTTGCTTTTTTTATTATATTTATTACACTTATTTTTATATGTAAACAAAGAAATAAAATATATAAATAAAATAATTTTTGAGTTATTTATTTCTTTTTTGAGGGGCATCCAAGTTAAAATAAATATATACGCCCTGCGGCCAAGTTGCAGTATCCAACGGCCTTCACATGTTTGTACATCCGCAGCCTAGAGTATTAACAAAATCCCTTATTAATATTTCACCAAAACATTCTCAGTTTGTCATGTTGATTTATTCATAAGGCTATCTCTTGGCTTTGATCTTCAAACGTTTTGGAACGCTTCCAAACTGAGTGATGCAAGCAGACAGAAGGGTTTTCCGGTATTCATACTAGCGTTATGTAATTTGTTTACGGTCTGGTGAAATATTGTTTTTTTTTTTTTTTTTTTGAAAAGCGATCTTATTTAATACATAAAAATGTCAAACGTGTCAGTTTAAGTTATATTAAGTATGTGCCAAACATATTTATAGATTTCACTGTAACAAAACACCCAGATCTGCAATAAAATAGATAAATTAATCATAAGTGTTGATAGATTATCATTGACTTCCGAGCATATAAGAATTGTTTTTCCAAAAAAAACAATAGAGACAAATGAAGTTGTCTCTATTGTGTAAGTTCCGGCTAACAGGATTAAAAAATCTATCGGATCATTTTCTTTTGTTATTAGAAGGATTATAAAACAATACAATAAAGAAAAATGTACAATTTGAAAAACAATGCACTAAGTATTTATTATTGTACAAAAAATAAATTCATACTTAAATTTACATTCTTAATTATTTATATTTTTAAATTTGCTATCCATTTTTGATGAGGAAAATTTGCAGAATTTAACAGAACTAACCATAAGAATTATTTTTAATAATAAGATATTATCAAGACTTTTCGGAAAAAATTGTTTTTCAAAAAAATAAAATCGACACAAACTTTATTTATTTTGTAAGATAACTTTAGACAAGTAGAATTATAGGCTGGGAAGTACGTTTTTGGCAAGGAATATGAAAACAAACTCTTTTTAATGCTCCATTCCAGCGGCAGTCAAACTAGTATCTGCGGATTAAAAGGAATTGCGAAAAAAAGCAGGAAGGGGGAGGTATTTAAAGGATTGCGAAAGAGTCACTTTGTTAAAATGTTGGGCTATTTGCTAATAATGGCCACGCTCTCACGCGCACATGCTAATTTACGAGCAGGTTGCTTTGCCTATACCTTATGCCGCCCAGATTTAATTGCCTTTTAAGAATAATGTTAAATTAATCTCAATTTTATTTTTGGAATAATATTTCACAAAACATAATTGTTCTTTGTATGTTGTCATGTGTTTCTTAACAAATTTTTTTTAATTTGGTAGAATTTATGTATCTAATAGATTTATACTTAGTATGATGCCAATAGTATGATGTTCGCATTTTAATTGCTAAATTATATCCCAAAATATTACCAAAAAATCTATCTATTTGCAAAAAGGGGATCAGCTTACAGGATGGCGACATTTAGTCACATTTCAAATTTCATAACATTAGTTTTAATTCAATTTCAAATATCCAGAAGTCATTAACAAATTTATATATATGTATATATATGTGTGTGTGTTTGTGTGTATATAGATAGATATATTTTCAATAGTATTATTAGTAATTACCTGTATTATAGTCCAAAAGATTAATTTTGGACTTTAATACAGGTAAAATAAATACAAAAAAAAAAAAAAATAAGGACTGATTTTACTTTCGGATCATTTTTTCTTCTTTTCAATTCCTTCTATTAGCTCACACTCTCCCTATATATATCTTGTTCAAATTTTCAATCGTTGATAAAATACTTTCTATTCATCCACTCGAGTTCAATACATTTTTTTTTAACTTGTAGTGGATGACACTGGATGTTAATAGAATTTTTTCGAATATTAATTCAGTAATTAAGTTCAATTAATTAATTTTAGTTTTTTTTTTAGATTTAAGTTGCATATATCTACCAATAGATGGCGCCAGATAAACTTAAAAAAATGAATGAAAATTATTTATAAAGGACTTTCTGCAATATAGTGAAAAAAAAGTAGGAATTGACTTTAAAATTTTTTTTATATTACTTGTTTATTTGGAGAATTATAAAGCAATGCAATAAAAAAAAAGTATAATTTGAAAAAAATTGCACTTCTAAATGCCCATGTACATAAATGAATTCATATTTTAATTTTCCCGACTAGTGGCTCAGTGGCAATACGCGCCGCTGGTGAGCAATTAGGGCTGAGGTTCAATACTACGCAGGTTGTAATCACTGTTTCAAAAAACGAGTCTCGATGGCGTTTCGGATGTTACCTCGTGAGTCGGACTACATGGTAAGAGTTTTCCGAGTTTTCAACTATACAATACTCAAGTACGGGATAGTTCTCCCGGAAGGCACTGTCCTCCTTCTTCAGCGTCACGGAGCCAAGACAGACTTCCACCTACGGCTTTTCCATCACAACGGCTTTTTTTCACTACGGCTTTTCCATCACTTCCTTCCATGAGAACACAATGGTTTGGTGTAAATGTTGCTGTCTGCCAAGTGGGATAATATTAGGACTTTTTTAAAAAAAATCTATAAATATAAAAAAAGTTTATTTTAGAAAAATTTCTCTTTAAATATCTAGTCATTATCTCTCTCCCCTACCAAGGGACTTTATTTAAATTTTGTCCAATGTAAGAATAACGTTAAATTGATGTGACTACCATTCGCTTACAAAACACTATAACTACCATCCTTATTTTTCAATCTATTCTTAACTCCTTACGTCGCGTTATATTTAGGGTCGCCTGTAATGTGAATGTTAGACACTAAAAATATACAGCGAAGTCTTTGATATCTGATATCAAAGAAAGCTCTTCTATCCAAATTAATTATCAGTAGGTTTAAGACACGTGTTTTCGTATCGAGTTACTTTTATATATAAAATTGTTATATTTTTAATTCTGTTGTATTATTGATTTCTGTTCATATTAAATTCTAATTCTATTAACTGAAAATATACTGGATGGATTAAAAACTCGAGTATTTTAAAGAAAATTATATTTGAGCATAGCTTAGATAAATGTTTCCTGGTATTTCGCACAAGTTGGATTTATATATTGTGTGTTCATAAAAAAATCTTATATTTAGAAATTTTATTTTTTGATGTACTTGTCTTATGTTACCAGCCCTTTATTAATAAATTTATATTAATTATCAGCGAAACTTTATTTTTAATTTTTAACTTTAATTATTAATATTTTGGCATATTTGTTCTTATACAGCGTTTTCTTTTCTATTTTTATAATAAATATTCTTCATTTTAAAAAAATATTTAAGTAAATTATTAGTAAATACAGTTTTACCCGTTTACTGTTATTTTTGCAATTTTATTCAGATACAAAAGTTCTACAGTGATTTAAAAAACAGTCTGCCCCAAACAAATGAATAAAAGATTGTAAAAATGCTCATTAAATATGAATGAATTGTTATGAATGTATAATTATTGAACCTGAAAACTTTTTTTAATAAAAAAAATACGATATTTATATATATATATAGAGAGAGAGATTATATCGTATCTTTATCTGTACATATATAGATAGACGATCGATATCTATATATGTATACAATATACGATCAATTACAGTATGAATTTAACTGTCCATTTCTGCAGTATAAATAAAAAATTGTCGTACTTTATTTGTCTGAGTAAAATTAAATATATTACTGATCGCAATATAAAAATATTATTGAATACATAATTATCTAATGTACCATTCCACAAGTTTTATCATAAATTATTAATCTATCTAATTCTTTTTTATTTGTACATTACCATTATACCAGCTTTTATAGAGATATAAAACTGTATCAAAAAATATAAATATATATCTCAGACAAAATATTATGAAATCAGATTGTGAGTAACTTAATACTTTGTTACATTCTCGTATGGCTTAATCGCAGTTGGGATCTTACGAAAAATGGTGTTAACATTGGGTGAGATGACATTCTAGTCAGAACTTGAACCGATTTCCAATATACGAGTATATTACCTCTAGTGTTAATCCCAAGATTCTTAAAGAGCTTTTCCAAGCAATTTTAAATAGTAGAAATGAGAACACGTCCGCCTGCTTAATTTTTTTTCCGATATATATATCTATATATAGATTAACTTCTTTTCATATACATATATATATATATAAATTAACTCCTTTTCCGATATATATATATATATATACTTTGTGCGTGTGTCTTTAAATAAAAAAATAACTTTAATATTGATCTGTGACACATGTAATCTTCATTTTCGAAATTTTTTTACATTTATAAAATGTACCTCAGCAATTTGATTGTGTTACGTTGTGTTTACTGTTATTAAATTATAACGACATGCAGATAAATTAGAACAAATTGAAACTCTTTACTTTTAGATGTTTTATTTCAGTGCCTGTACTCACACTGTAGCTATCAACATCAATATTTTTTGGTAACACCTTTTCCTCAGCAGAAACTACATCGTTAAATAATTAACCTCGCCAATTTAAAATGAATATATTTAATTTCATCCTCATATTTTATAGTATTTGTTTTTATCTGCAATTTTAATGACAGATAAAAACAAATAAACCTTAACCATGAGTGTAAAACTTTTTACTTAGAATGTCTTAAAAATCCTGTAAGTCTGGAGTTTCCAAGAAATTCTATGCATTAATTTTATTTTTAGTGGGGTATTCAAATCGAACACCTGATGTAACTGCATCATTGTGTTATCAAAATAAATGTGGTGGTAGAAAACAAAAAAATATTAAAGAACCGATAAAACTGTCTTTTAGAAATAATTTAATTGATCCAATGAAATCAAACCAAGACCTTCAAAACGATTTATTGGCTCTGGTATTAATTTTACCCTGCAGAATAGACTTCTTATCACCTACCGATGTGAGAAAAAAACTAATGAAAATACCATAAAAATTTTAATAAAGCAAAAATAGTTATCATAAAATGAGGACTAATGATTAATGATTGATAAATCCTCTGCCAACGATGACTATTAAGTGATAAGATTTAATTTATGTGTCTGAAGTTGAATTTATTTGTCTGAAGACGAAATGATCGTGCACCATTAAAACTTGAGCAACGTATAAAAAAAACCATCTGAACAAATGTTTTTATGTCTGATGTCACTTAAATGTTCAAAGATTTCAGTAGTATCGTTTAAAAAAACATCAAACATTTAAAGCATAAGCTTAAGATGATGTCTTTTTCACATAAATAATTGGTTTCATGATATTTTCCCAAAAACTGTTACAAACAATTCAAATGAAATCAAAATTTCTGTTTCAAAAATTATGCACTTGATTCCTTTGCAATTCTTCTACGCTAATCTTATAAAATTTAAAGAATATCGTTATAAAATCGGCTGTGCAATGAAACATAATGTTAGTAAAACATATGCAATAAAATGAAATCCTCTAAGTTTTTTTATGGTAAAGATTTTAATATCTGCTCTTAATGCAAAAATGAATGTTAGAACAGAATACAAAAATGAATGGCAGAATATTTTCTGCTAGAAGAAAAATTTATCTTTATTTTGTTAGCAGACCCTACAAAGATATGGAGTCAGGAAAGTCTAAGAGTAAAAAAAAAAATAATAAGTTCAAGCGAATCTGTACAATACTGTTGAAACTGGTAGCTATGGTTTCGTCTTGCGATTGTAGAATTCTTTATCTCCATCCAGATCTCTCAAGATTAACGCGAATACACATACAATATGAATTCTTGGAAATTATGAATGGTACGTCAATCATGGATGGTGTCATTTAATCATATATTCAATTAAATGTGGTTACACATACACTATGAATGCCTGAGTGATCCTGTATAAATAATATGCCAAACATGGATAGTGTCCTCTAATCATATTTTCAATTAAATGTGGTTATACATACACTATGAATCGCTGAAAATTATTGCGAGAGTGCATCAATGGTATGCCAAAAATGGTTGGTGTCCTCTAATCATATTTTCAATTAAATGTGGTTATACATACATTATGAATCCCTGAAGATTATTGTGAGACTGCATGAATGGTATGCCGCCAAGCATGGATGGTGTCATTCAATCATATTTTGAATTAAATGTGGTTATACATACACTATGAATCCCTGAAGATTATTGCGAGAGTGTATGAATGGTATTCCAAGCATGGATGGTGTCCTCTAATCATATTTTCAATTAAAAAGTCTATAATTCGTGACAGGTAACCTTAATAATTGATACAATACCATTACCTCTTTAATTAAAACTGTCATCATTGCAGGGTTTTCTGTAGTTTAAAGTAGATAAATGCGTTAAGAGCTATTCTCAATTTAACAAAGGTTCAGAGCTTTAGTTTAAGAAAAACCGATCTTTAGTGTAAGAAAAACCGATCTTTAGTTTATGATATTCTATATTTGGATTACAATATAGGAAGTGTGCAAAGTATTGACAGCATATTACTTAATTCTCCAAAACATTTAAAGCAATCAAAATACATATTTCAGAAATTAAATGACTCTCAAATTTTATCAATCGGCTAATAAGAAACTTGACTTTTATAAATATTTGTAAATTTATGCTTATTTTTCAAAATTTTCAAATCTCTGGGTTTTTTTAACGATTTCTTTCGTTTTAAATTTGATACATATTAAAATGAATAAAGCCTTCATGTGAATCTTTGTGATGCAAGTAAATTACACATGTTCTTAATAAAAAACTGATTTTCTTGATTTTATGGTTAATAAGAATCATTTTGTCCATGAATTGATCTTGATTGTACCAACGACCTCGATGAAAATATTCCAGAACACCATTTTCAGTTGCCATTGGTCATTAATGTCCCGTTTAGTTCTCATCCAGCTCTATATTAAGTGTTGCCAATTAATTTTTTACAACAATTTTGCACGTTATTTTTAGAATTAAAGTCGCACACAAGCTGGACCTCAAGAAAATCCTTTCTGAGTTGGAATAATCTTTTGTTTATTTGTGAGTTACAGAAACAAATTAAAATGGAGCGATATTTGGACACTTAGCTTTTAACTTGCCAACTCTTATCACCAATTGGAAAAAGCACAATATGGTAATAAACCACGTAGGTTGCCGTATTCACGTGCTTCAGGTGAGTTATAATAAGTTATAGACACTTTATAGGTGGCCTTAACCAATTAACATAGATCGAAGGATCACATTACAGATAATTTTAAAGTGTTTCACTTAGGAGAGGGTAATAAACTTCATTGCTCCAAATTTTGCAGCACGAGGTTAACATGAACCTGTATTGAAAAATAAATTTTTTTTACTAAATACTGGATATTTAGAACATTTAAAAAAAATGCGTAAAATGTATAACAAGTTCCAAAATTGAATCCATAGGAAATTCTATTTTTTATAAGATGCTTTTCAAGATCGTATAGTTCGATTTAAAATTATAATGTTATATGTAGTTAAATGTTTATAACACATTTTAATTTATATTTACAAGTTTACTCTGGTATCATTAGAAAAGAAATCGAAATCTAAGTGAGTATCCATCTTTTTAAGTTCTGCCACACTAGACTCAATTAATTCTAGATATAGATATTTATGTTTAAAATTGGCAATTTAAGAATTGGTCCTTCTTAGTTGGTTTTTTTCCTACAAAATGTCTTGCAAATAAATTAATTTTTAATCAATATTTTGAAGTAAATTAATACTTTCAAACTCCAACAACTTATATAACATATGTAAATATTTTCAAGTATATATTAATTTATGAATTCCTTTTAGCGTTAATTATGAAACTAAGGTAAATTATACAGTTTCTGATCGTATTGCTTTGGCCACTGAATACCTGTACACAATTTCAATAATTAAATACAATTTTAAAGAATTGAGCAATTTTATTTATTGAGCAATTTTTCGTAACTATATATTATGAAACTGTTGCAAATGCATAGAATCCTTGGTGATATTGTTTCACCATTGCATACTCATTAACAATTTCAATAATTAATTAGTTAAATTTTGAATGAAAGCGTGCGTATATTTCCGTAATCATCTTATTTGTTAATTTTGCATCATTTAATTAAATTTGTTAATTTTGCATCATTAGTTGATAATACATAACATAGTCGTTGAAATATATACAAAAAAAAGAGAAATATGTATTAAAATTTCATAAATTAAGCATTAGGAGAAATTCATATTAATCCTCAGTAGATGTCTAAAAATAATATTTTTGCAATAAACTAATCTCTCTCCATTTGCAAATTAGTTTAACATTGAAATTTTCAGAAAAAATTTGCGTTTGTTGTTCGTAAAAAGAATGAATTGTTATGCATATTATAAACTATCTTAAATACAAAAAAAAATTAGAAAGAAAAGGCCAGTGAAGCAAAGACAGTTTAAATGTTTTATAGCACTTATATTTTCAGAATAAATTCAAAAGGCAGTATTATTTGGAATAAAAATGCAAAAAACTTTGAAAATAGATTTTGGCAACATAGCATTTCTTCAAAGCAGCAGCTAAAATCTGTAATTAATAAAATTTAGAACAAAATAAGCTTAGAATTTAATAAAATTTCTTTGAATCTATAATAAGATGTTTTCTTTTTTTTTCCAAACGAAAGATAAAAAAAAAAATGATTTTCATAGAATTTAATTGTTTTTATCCGGAAAATGTGAGTAACATTCAATCTTCCGTCATATATTACCGTATTTAAAAGAAATTTATTTTTTAAATAGCTAAAACAAAATGCAAACAAAATAAAAATATTTTCACGCAAAATTACTTCAACGCAATATACAATTTCAAAATTCTGTTTAATAACTTTTTTATGTGATAATTTGCTTACATGGCAAGTCTATTCGAAAATTTTTGTGAGGCTCAGTATTTTGTCGATTAATTGCACCGATATATGACTCAATCAGAATCCTCACATTATTCAACAAATAAAAATAAACAATATTCTTTTAGTTAGATTACGGCAAAACATTTTAGGTTTGATTTGGTTTGTGGCTCTATGGTCATTTTGTGCGTGGATTTCGAACCACCAGCAAACATTCATGCCAATGCCAGGATTCGAATTGAAGTCTGTGGTAGGTACCAATGGCCAGAGATAAATTTCAGGAAATCGTAAATGTTTGGCACAAAAGTTAGTGCAACGGACATGGCACAAACTTTGAAGGGTAGTACTGCTTAATAAAACATACATTTTTTGTATAGGAATGTAAGGTTGGAAGTAACGCGTAGAAAAACTAACAACACACACTCAAACGAAATTCTCACAATAGCCAGGTATAATTCCACAACTGATACCCGTCACGTAAGAAGTTTCAAGTCCTCTGGCTGGAAACTCTTTCGCATTCTACTTTATTCTTAGTCTCTGTTTGAAACCGTGTTTTCATTAACGAGATTCCAGTTGACTCCATTGAGGACCTCATTGTTCGACTGTCCATTGCTGCTGCAAGCCTGGCATCTTTGTAATTGTTGGCCAATCACTCTTTCGACGCTACCAGGCATTTACTATATTACTGTTGGTGGTCGCAATTTAGAGCATTTATTGTAAACGTTGAATCAAAGAAGCACTTTGCAGAGTGGTTGTAATTGAACAATGCTTTCCTTTTCAATTCCCTTTTTTTTTTGTATTAGTGCTTCAGCACGTCACTTTCGATCATATTTTTTATATTTCCAGTGGCAAGTTTACAGGACAACATATATCATAAAAAAGAAAAAAAAATCAAAGAACAAGATAGAAACAAATGGCATCATTTAATCCCTCCACTTAAGTCTGGCCACCCAATAACGCTTTCATAACGAAACTGGAGGCAGTGCAGAACAGGAAGCAAGGTGAGGCATATCAATTTCCATCTGGTTATCACACAGGAGACAGAGGGGCCCAGGAGCCAGTTTAATCCTGTGAAGGTGCTTGTGGTGACAATTGTGACCGGAGCAAAGCTGTAGCAATACCACCAATATTAATGCTACAAACAACTTGCGTTCCACTGCAGAACTCTAAGAAATTCACACTGAGAGCCAGACTAAAAGCCGTGTTTGTAGATCGTTTTGCCGTATCAGACATTGCCTAGAGTTCACCACGAGGAGGTAGATCTACGTTGCGCTACCTTTTGATTTATACAAAAAATGTTTGTTTTAGTAAGCTGTACTACCCCTCAAAGTTTTTACCGTGACCGTTGAATCACAAGAATGGTTCATATCAGGGATATCCAACGTTTTAATTTTCTTGTGGTTATATTTCAGAAAAAGAAATTTTTAATGGAGTACATAAATATTTCAAGTTTAATGCTAGTTGTTAAGGAACTCCCTACAATCTAAGAAATCCACCACATTAGATATAGCATAATAATTTGTTCTGTTACTCGATGACACAGGTTCGAGTTCGAGTCCCGGGGATACCATGGATGTTTGTAGTGCTTCGGAATTCACTTCAAACCATAGGCTCCTGTCTAAAATGACTGTAGAGAGTTGTGAGTAAGGATGGCAACCCTACCCCGCAAAAATGAAAATGTTTGTCTCGAAATCTGAAAGTAGACAGCTTTCGGCTTTGGCTCACCATGGGGCTGTTGCGCCATTGAAGAAGAAAAAGAAGAATTTTTATTTGTAATCACCGCAAGAGCTTTAACGGATTCACTGTAGAAATTTTAATCACCGAAATAAGAAATATGTTAGAAAATAAAAATAGAATATCTATATTAGTATTTAAATACAATAAAATAACCCATAAACTTCCTTATTTTTTTATACATTTTTAAACAAAAAGAATTTTTAAAAAATGTAATAAGAAACACCAATAAGAAAATTTATGATTTATATGCCAGGCCACATTCATTACAAAGTTGGACAGCATGCTGTTCGAGAGTTGGTCGAGGTTTTGTTACCAATTTAAAATAACTTTTATATATGCATAGGTAGTTTAAATTTTTTTAGATAATCTTTAAGTACAAGTATAACAGCAATGTAATTTTCGTATAGAATTCTGGAGCTGCCAATGCGACATGTTCAGAGCATCTATTTTGATGTGTAAAAAATTTTCAATTGATATTAATACGCTTTTATTAGTTTCACCTGTATGTTTGTTTGTAACTGACTCCTTGGGCTCGATTTTGCCCTACTTTAAGCGATCAGATTTAATTTAAACGTTGTAGACTTATCAAGGACCGACGACACTAAAATATTTTGATCAGTTTATTATCTCATCAGGATTAGGATCGCCAGGATGAGTGATTTTATTTTAACTTATGAAGAGCAATTTAACCCATGTAGACTGAAAGTATTTAAGACATTCAAACCTACGTGGGACAGCGGCACAACGGATAACGCTCCTGACTACGGATCAGGAGATTCCCTGTTCGAATCCTGGCTGAATCAACATATTCGCATTTAACCTTTGTTTTACTCACATTTAAATTATTGTAAGAACTATAGTTCCAGTCCTCCGTACCGGGACCTCATTTAAATATTATAGTTTAGAAACACGTTTTTAAAGTTAATCAAAATAAAAAATAAAAAATAAATTATAGTTTGAAAAAACTAAAAAACACGCTTTTAGAGTTAATCAAACTAAAAAGTAAAAAATAATTGTTAACATAAGAATAAAATGACTGACGAGAAAATGAATGTCACTGTTCTAAAAGCGTGGGGTGCTCGATATCAATCGTTACAATTTTTCACTAGTTTCGTTCCGAAATGCAGAGTTAGTTTAAAAATGTCATACAAAGCCCCCCCACGCTTTTAGAACAGTGAAATTCATTTTCTCGTCAGTCATTTTATTCTTATGTTAACAATTATTTTTTACTTTTTAGTTTGATTAACTCTAAAAGCGCGTTTTTTAGTTTTTTTAAACTATAAATTTTTTTAACTATAAATTGTTACTGTGGCTATACTATATCTGCGTCAGAAATCTTTACAGAACTTGTTTTGTAATGGTCTTTTGCACATGGTAGCAGTTTTATTCCATGCCAAAACTAATTTGTTTCCTGTCATGCCAAATATGCTCTTGTTTAATGTCATGCTAAATATAATGCTTTACATTGTAATGCTGACTTAATGGGAAATAAATTGCTGTGATTGTAATAGTATATAACAGCAACATTATTATAGATTGATCTAATTTCGAAAGTATGCAACGGCCTTCTTTTCATTACCTTGCCCATGGCTCTAGTGTGTGGCTATGATTTTACAAGATAAAATATTAAAATATTTCAAGATTCTATTAACTTGCTTTAAATGAATGAATGGCCTTATAATTACGTTTCTTTCAATGTTATTGTTTTTTAATTATCCTTTTGTATGTACAAGAAATATCTAAATCCAGTTTTTCTAAACAAAATTTATGAAAGATAAAATCACAACGTAATACCTTCCGAGGGATGAAATTTTATTAAAAAAATTATTAATTTTAGTAAATTTTTTAAATGCTAATTCTTTTTATCTTTCACATAAAAAAGTGTAAAAGTGATTTTCTATTAAAAAAATTTTTTTTTTTTTTTTTTTGCGAAGCAGAATTTTTTATCGATTCTTTGGATATTTAAATTTTTAAATGATAGAAATATATTTTGAAAATGATTGATTTATGAAAATTGATGATCAACTTTACATGAAATGCAAGCATTTGTCATGGAATAAACTTAAATGCAATGTACCATAAAGGTTTCCTTCTTCTTCATTAGTCCTAAAGGTGGCATGAATGTATGTAAGTGGTTAGGCATCCAAGTTAAACTGTAGGTAATGGTCTAATTACTACTACTACACCTACACCACACCACATCACGCTGCCTAGAGCTGAGTTGCCCCTTAAGAGTTTGGGAATAATTTTGGTGAGAATACTGATTGGAGACCGGGACCTATGGCTTAAAGTGGATTCCGAACCACTACACCGCCGGGATTCGAACCCGAAACTTGTGGTACCAAGCGCCAGAGCGCTAGCCAATCGGCCATCCATATATTCACAAATTAACTGTCGAAATTATGAGAAAAAAATAACTTTGATTTTAAAATAATATTCAATATTAATCAATAAATAATATAATAATCAATAATATTGATAATATTCAATATTATCAATATTAATATGTGACAAATAGTGCATGTTTTATTTATGAGTTTACCGTTATAAGTTCGCAGAATAATTAAATTATATATCGGCGAACTCATGAGGCGCGTGCATATTGAAACATTTAATATAAGAGATTCTATGTTTCACTTTGAGTGACCTCAGTGACGCAGTGACCATTCATATATACGCACAGTTGATTTTTGTTAGCAGAGCAAACCAGACTCTTAGTTTAAGTTGTTAGCGTTTTTGGTTCAACTTACACCTGCGAATCGTTTTTTTTTCGAAAATGAAATTGACCAAACACAAAACAAGCTCAAACATAAAGGACGCAACACCAATTACGTCCGATATGTTATGTTTACTAATTGCAAATACCCAAATTGAGATTGATTTGCAAAAACTAAGTGAAAGAGTGGAGAAACAAATATCGCACTACTAAAATAAATATTATTTAATGATTTCACTTTTTTTATTTCGTTTAAATTTACATATTTTTTATGTTTCATTTTTAGTGTTATCTATTTCTTTACAATGTGCGTTTAGTGTCCTCATCATTATTATTATATAATCTATGTTTACATGTAAAAATAATTGTAAACACAAAAATAATAACTCATTATATTTCAATTTTTCACTCCAAAAAATCTCTATAGTGGGTCTTAATCTAATATAGGGATATATAATTTTATATGCGACCCGCGCATTATGATGCATTTGTAAAATGGTTGGCCACCCTTTCTCCTGAACAAGCTACACATAATTGACAGTGAGAAAAGCATGATTTTTAAATTCCTTCTATTAGCTCACACTCTCCCTATATATATCTTGTTCAAATTTTCAATCGCTAATAAAATACATTTTATTCATCCACTCAAGTTCAAATCCTTTTTTTTAACTTGTAGTGGAAGACACTTGATGTTAATCCAGTTTTTTCTAATATTAATTCATTAATTAAATTTAATTAATTAATTTCAGTTTTATATGGGAGAAATATTCATATATTCACGCTGCTCTTTCTTCTCATCTGCTCATCATTAATTAATTAATAATTAGTTAATAATCTCTTTTTTCATAACTAATTATTAATTAATTAATGATTATTAATTATTTTATTCATTCAGTTATTAATTATTTTTATTCATTTAATTATTATTATTTTATTATCAAATATTTTTATTATTCATTTAATATATATTATTCAATTTTTAAAATAATGTAACTACAAATTGGCAATAATATAAAAAATCGTCTGATCTTAATTTAGCTAATTTTTCTGGATATTATTATTCTTAATTTTTTACGTTTGAAATTTGAAACAATCGTGTTTGAGTATTCTTGTTAATGTATTCTATATTTTT
Organism: Caerostris darwini; assembly: GCA_021605075.1. Lineage (NCBI taxonomy): Eukaryota > Metazoa > Arthropoda > Arachnida > Araneae > Araneidae > Caerostris > Caerostris darwini. The sequence continues at coordinate 245,291 of BPLQ01001573.1, forward strand.
TTAATTTTAAATGATCAAAAAGTTCTTAATTAAATTTGAAATATAGCCTAATATATTTGCTTTTATTATTTTTATCGTATGTATTTGCTTTTATTATATTTGCTTTTATTATTTTTGCTTTTATTATTTTGCTGTAATTCCAGATTGCTGCTCTTTTTTTTTTTTCAGTTCCTACTATTAGCTCACACTCTCCCTATATATATATCTTGTTCAAATTTTCAATCGTTCAAAAAATACTTTTTATTCATCCACTCAGGTTCAAATACATTTTTTTTGAGCTTGTAGTGGATGACACTTAATGTTAATGCAGTTTTGTCAAATATTAATTCAGTCATTAAATTTAATTAATTAATTTTAGTTTTTTTAGATTGAAGTTGCCTATATCTACCAATAGAGGGCGCCAGATAAACTTAAAAAATGGAATGAAAATTATTTATAAAGGACTTTCTGCAATATAGTGGGAAAAAAAAAGAAGGAATTGACTTTAAAAAATTTGTTTTTATATTACTTGTTTTTAATTTAATACCACATTATCTTAACGTTTGTCCTTGTGCCTTTAGTGATACTAAATGCTAGTCTTAGTGGAAATTACAGTCTTTTGAATTGAAAAGGCAATTCGGTAGATATGAGCGGAATCCTCGGAGTAAATACTGTTTTTTCCTCACATTATTTTCATTTTAATTATATTGTTTGATATCTGTTTCATGGTCATTTCTTGTATCATTACATAATCTTAGTAAATCTAAATATATCTCAGTAAAATAATTACTGACCCTATTTTTAATGTTAAACAATGTAAAAGCATTTACATCAACGATTGAATTATATGTTCTTTCCTCTCCAGGGACCTTGTATTGAATTTTTAAATTAATATCGTCAACTACTTAATTCTTTTGATTCCAAAATGGCTCTTTCAAACAACCAGTTTGAACTTGTGTAGTTTTTTGGTACTTACGTATTAACGGTACCTTGGCGACAGTTGCGCCAATAAAGAGCACACGCGCCAACCGCAGCTACAGATTTGGCGGTTTTTAGGTGGTGCCAATCTACACTTAAAATTTTTTTTCCAAATAATAAAATATATATGAAACACTTCATTTAAAAACAAAACGCTTTCAAAATATTTTTATTCCAAATAATGAAATACGATCAAAACGATTTCAAAATTCAAAACAGTTTATTTAAACACAAAGTACTCAAACGGATTTCAGTGGAAAACATGCCGATATAGAGTTTAACATGGTACACGATAAGCACACTGACTGAAATTGCATTTCCAAAACTTACGTTCACCAAAATAAAGTTTCATGTCATGGGAATTGGGACATTTCCGTTGTTTTGGTAAAATATTTCGCTCCTGAAAAAATAAAATTGCATCTTGTTCTGTTTCCGGCAAATCCCAAATACGCATTTTCGTAGCACTACAAAATGGCGTCAAAACTCGGCAAATCTGCAGCTGTTATATTGGCGCCACTTAAAAACCGCCAAATCTGTAGCTGTTAGATTGGCGACACTTAAAAACCGCCAAGTCTGTCACCAAGATACCGTTAATAAGTACCAGTTTTTTTAAAAAATATTCGGAGAAATTTTGTCTATTGTTTCAATTGAATTATTGACAATATTACATGAATCATTTGTGAATTTAATTTGGTCAATTAGACAATAAATTAGATGAGTGTTTTACCAATTAGTAAGAAGCTTTGGTACTTACGTATTAACGTCACCGCAGCTACAGATTTAGCGGTTTTTAAGTGGCGCCAATCTACACTTAAAATTTTTGTTCCAAATAATAAAATATATAAAGCCCTTTATTTAAAATCAAAACACTTTCAAAATTCAGAACACTTTATTTAAAAACAAAGTAGTCAATCGGATTTCGGTGGAAAATGGGACGATATAGAGTTTAACATAAATTCAAAACATTCTGTATTTTGGCGCATTGGCAGCTCTTTATTGGCGCATTGGCAGCTCTTTATTGGCGCATTAGCGCAACTTCTGCTGCGATGGCGTTAATACGTAAGTACCGAAGCTTTCAGCAAAGTGTTTCTTTTCTACCTCATTGGAAAGTTGAACTCTCATAATTGTTCTTACTTGTACTTTCGGTAAAAATCTAGAATCACGTATTCTTTGTGCCAAATTCATCGCCAGGATACCAAGTCGACAAGTACACATAATAATGAATGCCGCAATTAGTTTTCGCGGTGTAACTATATTACGGCAAAATCCATCACATAGGATGCCAATTCGCAAAGTAAACAAACATAATGGTTGTTGAAGTTAGGTATCGTTGTAAATCGCTATTTCGACAAAATTCATCGCCAAAAGTTGCTATTACACCAACATTGATAGCCAAACAGCCATTACGTCAAATTTTGGTTGAAATCTGGAATACTGTACGCCTGGAAACTGGGTACGCCAATCTTGCAACACCGAATACTTCGTCAATGTTCAGTCAATTTCTTTAGGGTTACAATATTCTAGAGAAATTCTTAACTTCTTCTTTTTCCGAACAATTTGGTAGATATTTGTAGAAATTTTTAGTTACAGTAAATAAAGAACATAAATATATATTCTTTTGCATATTTATTCCGATAAATTATTGATTATTCTGAGATTGTTCTTATAATGTATGTTTACAGTATATGATACAAAAAATAAACAATTTTTATGTTCTTTTTAATACTGCTGAAATAATTAAGGTTTTATACCATCCGTTATTTGAACTTGCGCTTAAAAACATGTTACTTCTTATTTTTAGAACGTTACTTCACTGCAAAAACTTCGATCGAACATATTAAATTGTTCTGTGGTTTTTTAAAGTTTTTTAAAGCTGTTGGCATAGTTAAGATTTTGTAACAACCGCTATTTGAATTCGTTCAGAAAAATTTAACTTTTTATTTTTAGAACTTTAGTCTACAATAGAAAAAGGCCGTTGGACGGTATTAACTTTTTCTGTCGTTTTCTGATGTTGTTCTTCTCGTTTTCTTCATTTATTTGATAAGGCTATGCACAGATAGGTTTCAGCAAGGCATTAAAAAGATCATTTTCGCCTTCAACAATGGATACTACTGTGCCCAAAAAATAAGACCAATTATTTTATTCTTCAACATTTATTTCACCGCCTTCAAAGTAATCCCCTCCGGTGACAATGCACTTATGCCAACTTTTTCCCCAATATTCAATGCATGCTAAAAAGTCATCATTGAGGCAGGGATAGCCTTCAAAGCGCACGGTGATTCACGTTGAATCTCTTCAATCGATACAAAATAGTTTCTCCGGAATGGTCTTTTGAGTTTAGGGAAAAGCCAGAAGTCGCACGATGTGAATACAAGTGGTTGTAGAACGATATGGGTTTCATTTTTGGCGAAAATGTCACGAAGAATCAATGCAGTATGAGCTGGCGCATTCAGTGTTTTCAGTACCAATCTAGATTTGACGCGTTTGAGGCCAAAATGAAATTGACCGATCCTTTTAAAATTCCAACATCATCAGCAAGGTCTCTAATTGTGAATCGACGGTTTGCAAGCACTAAATCTTTAATCTTCTGGAAGTGAGCGTCGTAGAATGAGGTTGGTGGTCGACAGAGGGCGCTTCGTCTTCAACGCGTTCTCTGCCTTCTTTAAACTGTTTATACCACTTGTAAACATTTCTTTACGATAAAGGAATGCTCACCGAATGCCTTCTGCAACATTCCATACGTTTCCACAAACAAAATTGAATGCAAGTTCTTTGCTTAACTAATTCAGACATTTCAAAAATCGCCGGAATCAGTTTTAGCGTCTCACAAAACCAAGCGTAACTCAAACACTAATGAATATTTAGACGTCAAATTTCCCACAGATATCTAGGATAGTGCCAACAACCTAAAAAAGAAAAAAAATTGAAATTCTATAAGACCTGGAAATTTTAAATTGAAAATTGTTCTTACTCTTTGGACACAGTAGTATATCAGAATAAAATGTATGTTATTCTTCGGTTTCTTTTCTTTTTCCTTTTTAAATAATTTTGTTTCATTTTTAGTGATAAAAATTTGGCAATAAAGCATTAACTTTTGGCGTAAAAGCAATTTAAGAAACAAAATTCACCTAGTGAAAAAGTGTGTCGATAAATGTTGGCGGTAAAGCATTTCAGGTATTGAAATTTTGGCAATATAGTGATAATATTTGCAGAAATAAAAAATAAAAAAGCCTTAAAAGCCCTTTCAGGAAATTTAACAAAAAAAAAAAAAAAAGGCTTAGTTTGTTTACTTGGCGATATGGCATCGCAGTGAAGGATTTTGGCGTAATATCATTTTCCCGTGAAAACTACTAACATTCATTACTATGCTTATTTGGCATCTTTGGCATCCTGCCGAAGTATGTGGCACAAAGGATACAGGATTCTAGATTTCTACCAATTTACCTCCTCATCTTTTTAATTTCCTCGCTGTTCTTTCTGTTTCTTATCAATCACGAATAAAATCAGAGTAGAAAAAAAATACAATTTGACAACTCTCCAATAAGTCATATGTCAAAATATTTTGTATATTTTAGTCCTCATATACAAAGCGGTTAATTTTTGTAATAGCTGCTATTAAATTTAAAATATATAGATAAGTTATTTCATGCTTTAAAAATAAATATACTAAAATATTTAAAAACTAAAACTAAAATATTAATTGAGTTTTGTAAAATTTTATGGTATCTAATATAAATACATGCAAAACACAGAGGATTGTAACAAAAATATTCATTGTAATTTATTCATGGAATAATTTATTCATTTTGCACGTGCACTGAAAAGCTCGCGCCACAAAACGCAAACACTTCACATCAATTTAGTTTAGTTTAATTCAATTTAAAAACACGGCATACTGCAATTGGTAGAGCGCGAGTTCTTGTGCGTCAACAAATTTAATCAAAATAAATTTAAATATTGTCTCGGAAATCATGCTAAATGTAAACTTCTACGTAATGTCCGTGCGTGCCGCTATATCTCCAAACCCAACCTTTGCACGATGGATGTTTACCATACCATATAATTACCATTTAGCTGCGCGGATGGATTGAGCAATTATATTAACACGCAGAGATAAACAACTCTTAGATTTATTATATATGTAGAGTTAGGGCGCTTGCAATGGACGGATCCCAGTCGAAACCCCAATTTATGTAGATTTACACCGGTTTCAACTGATGCATCCCGACCGAACCTACAGTTTTGTTAAGACTTCTCTACCAGTCTAACAGTGGCTGTACTTTTACAGTGGGTGTCTAGGGGTGTATTTCCAAACACATCAACGAAACGTTGGTTTTCTCTCAACAACACATATTTAATGAATATATTTACATCAATATTTACAGAAAGTATTGATACATTCACAACCATTTTCTACCGCTGCTTGACGCAGCGTCTCCCATGTCAGTTAGCTTTCTCCTCTTGCGCCCAACTACGGGGTTTTTCCCTTCTTCCAGGGCCAGAGTTCAAGGTCCAATACTGCCACTACATGGCAAAAGGTTAGTGTGAAAGGCACATAGTCCGTGATGTGTTTCCATCTGGTGCTTAGTAGGCAAACAAATTCTACATATATGTTGATTATTCCACTCGTAACTGAATGGTTATGTACTCTAACTAACACGTAAGGTTATGTCATTTCAGTTACGTTTTTAGCTTGTTTTATAATCACTTCTTTGAGAAATGAAAGATTTAGATGAAGATTACAGCATATTTTTGTTGTTCTAATGCAGCTGGCAAACACTTAGACCATTCTCTTGGATGGCTTAGCAAACGCTGCACCGACGTTACTCACTTAGCACTACCCAGGAGGTGCGTGTAGCTTGAAGTTAAGCTACGAACGCAGAGTAACAATACCCTCGCAACGCTCTACGATCCTGTTATACCGGGTCCTACGGCTTAAAGTGGATTCCGAACCACTACAAACAACCCTGGCATCTCCGGAACTCGAACCCGAAACCTGTGGCACCGGGCGCCAGACACTCGGCCATTCAGGCCCAGATTACTACATATAGTCAATAAAGATAGTCCAATTGTCTTTGCTTTAGTATGGTAAGCCTTAGTCCAACCGCAAGGCATTACCTTTCTTTGTCTGTTCTGCGGTCTGATGGCCAATTGGCTGGTGCTCAGGCTTCAGGTTCGAATCCTGGAGATGGCATGGATGTTTGTGAGTGGTTCGGAATCCACGTTAATCTTTAGGCCCCGGTTTAATTATCCTATAGAGGTACGAAATGACCGTAGAGCGACAAACCGAACTAAACTAAACTTTGTTCTATTTTAGGGGGAAAAATTTATATACTAAAGTATTAAATTGAGCCTGATGGCCTATTAACTAGTGCTATGAAGCTCGGTTCCACAGGTTTCGAGTTCCAGTCCTGGTGTTGCCATGGATGTTTGTTAGTTATTCGGAATTCACTTTAAACCGTACGTCACGGTCTAACATGACTGTAGAGCGTTGAGTATAGGTCTGACAACCCTACTAGTAAAAAGAAAAATATCTCCCTTATCTAAATCTGCCAGTAGGCAGACGGCCTTGGCCCACCATGGGGCTGTTGCGCCAATGATGATGATGATGATGATGATGATGAAAGCAATATATTGATAATAACGATAAAGATCAAAAGAAATTATTGCAATGATAAATTGATGATGATAAAGTTGCGCAATTATAAGAATAATAACGTTGTTTGCAATTTTGCAGGTTGAAAGACCATATATTTAGTGCAAAAGTATCCCCAAACTGGAAAAAAAAATTTATACATTTTTTGTTATGTTTATTTGCTTTGTTTCTTAATTTTAAAATTTTATAATTTCTTTTGTTTTTTTTAAATTTTATAAATTTTATGTTTCAATTTATGTTTCCCAATTAAATATTATATTGTAATATAATGGACTTATTAATTTTTACATCTTGGGCTGGAATAATTGGAAACCAAATTCTAGTATTACTGACTAGTCACTTAGTCATTTATTAATTACTGGTTCTATTAACTGACTGAGTAACTCGGTGTCAAGATGCTTCAGTAAATGGTATGTCAATATATTTCAGAGAAAAAAAAAGCGTATGAAAACTGTGCATTTTAAATCTAGATCAAACTCTTCGAAGAAGATTGATGTAATAGCATTGAACTCATAATTTCATTGTTGGAGATGAGGTCTTAAATCAGGCATCTCGTAGTATACATTATTTTATTTACAAAAATATTTTGCAATAATTTTTTTTTTTTTTTTTTTTTTTTTTTTTTGAAAGATTTTCACACTTTGAGGAAATATTAAAACACAGAAAATTATCAAACTTTAATTTAATAAAAAAGTACAGATTAAATATTAGAAAGATAATTTCATGGTTTTCTATTTTTTTTTTTTTTTTTTTGCTGATTAATCAAATTATCTGTCAATAACGTATTGCCGTGGATGCAGTTTACCTATGTACGTAATTTTTAATTTATTTCTAAGATATATATAACGCATGTACCATTTTAATATTGCTCTCAACAAAGTAAATGTGCTTATGAAAATGATAACTGTAAATGGTATGACTTTAAATATGTTAAATAATATATTAAAATATGCAAGTTTATTTAGATACATACATGCTTGAGTACAAACATTTTTAGTCATAAATATTAAAAAAAATCCTTAAGCAATAACTATTTGTCTAATAACTTTTGCCCTTTGGTTACTACAAAAATCAAACCAAGTACTGTTGTTTCTTATCTCACTCGGTAGACAGAAACATCTAGTTCAAGTCCATGAACCAGTGTGGTCTCATGGAAGGAAGGAGGGAAAGAGAGCAGATTCTGTTGTGATGGATCACCCGTAGGTAGAAGTGTGACTTGGCTCCGTGACGCTGAAGAAGGAGGGTAGTCTTTCAGGGGGAACAACCCGCATTTGCTTATCGTATGGGAAAATACCCGGAAAACTGCTACCAGGTAGTCCGACAGTTTTTGTGCACAGTTTAGGCTGATTAGATCGGGATCTGCTGTTTAACGTGGATTCCAAACCATTAACAAACATCCATGCCTTCTCCAGGCTTCGAACTGGAGCCTATGGTACCATAGGCCAAAGGGTTAGCCAGTTGGCCAAGTGCCTTCAAGGAGGACTATTAGGGGAAACTACCCCGCTTTTGAGTTATCGTATGGGAGAAAACCCGGAACACTCCCACCAGGTAGTCCGTCTAACGAGCGAAGAATGCTGAATAAGCACAAACGCCATGGAGTCTCCTCATTTTTTTAAACAGTATATAGAACAAGGCCACCAGAGGATTATTGAACCTCAGCCATAATGCTCACCAGCGGCGCGCGTTGCCACTCAGCCACGAGTCAATCCAAACCATCTTCTAAAATATTTATTAAATTAATATCATATCTTTATATATTATATATAATTCTTCTATAAGCGTGTTTGTCACTGAACTCCTCCTAAACGGCTGGAACAGTTTTGATTATTTGTGTATACGTATTTGAGTGGGTCCCTAACAGAGCCGGATTTTCCTATAGGCTAACTAGGCTTCAGCCTAGGGGCTCAAGATCAACAGGGGCCTACATTCAAATTGTTAGCAAAATTAGAATTGCACTATTCTAAAAACAGTAAACACTAAAACACTGAATCGAAAGTAATGAGAAATTCTACACATATGACTCATAAACAAACATAATAAGTAATTTACAAACTTAAAAATGGAAGGTGAAAGGGCCTCATAAGTGGAATAGCCCAGGGCCTCTTTTCATCTAAATCCGTCCTGGTCCCTAGATAGTTTCGATTTACAGTTGAACCTGGTAGGTGACGCTGCAATTAGATTCCAGGATTTTTTATTTTTATTTTCAGGGCAAGACAACGCCTGCCGAGCCGGATAAAATTCTTCATTTGTGTTTTCATATTATATTATATACTGTATATAAGGTATTAAAATATATGCAAGTTAGGTAATTTTCGAAAAAAAAAACCCTTAGTCTTTGGTCAACTTACTATCAATACTTCTACAAGTCCATGTGTATCCTGTCTTAAATCAAATATATGAACACTATTTTTAAATAAACAAAAAAACCTCTACAAAACGAATCTAATATTTATTCATTTCATATACATGTCTTATAATCATTAACTAATAGGGCCTTCAGTAAATTATTAGTACCAAGGCCATTCTTGCCGACGATCACACAGACAAATGCAACGGTTTTGTTTATTCAAAGAGCCTGAAGAATAAAATCTTTTTACCTCCAGTTAATTAATCTTAATTACCTCCATAATTAATAATATTAAAATTAAAAATTAATTCCAAAAGTAATTTACATTTAATGAATTTAAAAATGAATAATTAAATCGGAGTTACTCGCTCAGGGACAAATTTATAAAATATCAAAATTAAAAATAATAAACTATACAAATTTAAATTAATAAAATAAAAAATTTAAATTTAATAATTAAAAGAATATAACTTTGATAGGAATTAATTTAAATTGTAATAAAATTGACCTTTGCACATTGTAGAGAAATTTTAATTCTAGAGGTAGGTTAAAAGATGTATGGAAAAAGAAAGAGGGAAATAGATCCAAACAGAAGAAATAGATTTAAAAAAAAATAATAATAAATAAATAAAACTGAAATCAGCTCAGAAAATTTCAACTTATCATGTGTGAACATTCGAGAACGGATGAATAAACTTAGGAATATAACAATGTTTAATAATGCAAGAGGTATACTATATGAAACAATTGATTGGAATACTACAAGAAAGGCCAAAAATTTGAAACTACCAAAATTTGGCCACTCTTAAAAGAAAGGCTCCAAAAATTCAGAATTGATCCATAACGCTCAGAATCAGATAAAAAAAAAAAAAAAAAAAAAAAAAAAATTAAAAAAATCAGTGACAATTAAAAGAATGAACGTTGTAAAAGTTCTAGAATTCTCGAAAACAAAAATCATGAATTAGTTTAGAATCGGACCAAAATTATACAAAAAAATTTTAATGAATTATGCCAAATAAAAGAATGAATAACATAAAAGAATGAATGAAAAGAATAAATAAAAGAATGAACAGCATAATAGTTCTGCAAGACTCAGAACCATATATCCCAGAATTGTACCAAAATTAGATCTTGAATGTCATAATGTTAAAAAAACAATATTGTAAGTAATTTCCCCTGTTTTGACAGTTTTAAAAAGTTTTTTCTGGGTTTAATTTTGAAATAATATTATCTTCTGTTGTGAACAGACTTCGAAGTGTGTTAAACAAACATGTATCTCTAAAATAAATATTGATAAATTTGTTTAAAAAAAAAAAAATTATGAAGTATAATTAGTTTACCTTGATTTCGAATAACCAGGTCAAGTTTTTAAAACCCAAAATTCCAATTTTTCTTTTTATGTTTTCATGCATTCCTATCAATTGAATACACCCATATTAACCACACTACTTCAGAATTTGAAACTTTTTTTGCACAAGATGTCTTTCGCATATACAAACAAAAGAGAGATACAAAAAAAATACAAACTTTTAATTAAAAAAATATATCCATCCGTTTTAAAAATACAGCTACATAAAATTGTTAATATATACTATGTTACGATTGATGTTTTATTAAAAAAAATTGGGGGTCTTAGGATTTGGCGACTTTTTTGGTCGCCAAGTGGACGAAAATCGCCAAATGTGGTACTCAAAATATCTCCTAATGCCTGATTGGCCTAGATTAATTACGTGGTTAAGTTACGTGATAGCAAAATGTAACGAACCTTAAAGCTTTACATTTTTTATAGCAATTCTCCAATTCCTAATAGCTATGCTAATTATGTTAGCGACATGAAAAAGGTGTAATTTTATGTACATTTGTATGGACTTTCTTATAACGTGAACAATTATAAAGTTACAAATTTCAAAATTATATGTAAAAATTAATTAAAAAAGAAAAGTGTACCTGCAAATTTAAAAACAAAATGGCTGTAGATTAGATTACTCTAACGTTAAATAAATTACAAGGTTTCAGAGGGGGATAGTAATTTCATAATTAAAACAAGTAATATAAAAAAAAAAAATTTTACGTCATACATTTTAAAGCCTACTTTTTCTTCACTCTATTGCAGAATGTCCTTTATAAATAATTTTCATTCATTTTTTTTAAGTTTATCTGGCGCCATCTATTGGTACATATATATGCAACTTAAATCTAAAAAAAACAAAAATTAATTCATTAAAGTTAATTACTGAATTAATATTTGAAAAAACTGTATTAACATCCAGTGTCATCCACTACAAGTTTAAAAAAATGTATTTAAACTTGAGTGGAGGAATAAAAAGTATTTTATGAACGACTGAAAATTTAAACAAGATATATATAGGGAGAGTGTGAGCTAATAGAAGGAATTGAAAAAAGAAACCGGAATTCAATAAAGATAGTATAGAAAGAAGGTTTCTAAAAATGCTCTGTTCTTTACTTTAAAACATTACTATTATTGCTAATTAAAATTTAGATAATAGTAAATGCCATTCATATCATTATTTTTTATACGTTATTAAACTGAAAGTTTTTTAAAAAATCGTTAAAATTGAAGTTGTGAAAAAAGATTCATTTTCACTAAAAATAAAATATGGAATTAATTCTTGCTTGATTAAATTCTCAGATCATGAAGTAAAATGTTGGCTTAAAGCTTGTAAATTTGGCATAAAATGTTTCTTCGCCTTTGTATGTATTCCTACATTTTAATGTATGTATTTGCAACTACTTATAATTAATTAAACATCCGTCATTTTTATGGTACGAACGATTTGAAGATAAGTTCTGGAAGGAAAAGAAAAACAAACTGGTATACTTTATTGTTACTTTCTGGTGGAAAGTAACAATAAAGTGGATAGCGCGAACCTATTTTCCATAATACATATTATTTTTTTTAGCGATTGGATGAACGATATAGAAGTTTATAGGCTGCAGCACCCTCTGGTGGCGACTTGCAACAAAGGGGAAAACATAAAAATATTCTCCATGTTTTGTGAAACTTGCACAGAGAATTTCATCAAAATCGGTCAAGCCGTTTAGGCAGAGTTCAGTGACAAACAAAGACACAGAAGAATTATATAAACTCAAGAGCCAAAACATTATGACCACCTGTCAATAACGAGTTGGCCCACCTTTGGCGCGCAACACAGCTTCAACCCGCCTTGGTATGGATGCCACAAGTTCTTGGTAGATGACCGGAGACAGATTGTACCAGATGTTTAAGCAACGGTCACACAAATCCGAGATATTGCGAATTGGTGGTCTTTGAACTCTGAGCTGCCGTCCCAGGACATCCCAAATGTGGTCTATCGGATTGAGATACGGTGAGTTAGGCGGCCAGGACATTAAGTGGAATTCAGCATCATGTTCCTGGAACCACTCCAACATAATTTTAGCCTTGTGACAAGGGGCGTTGTCCTGTTGGAACATTCCATTTCTAGCTGGAAAAACAGAGGCCATGTAAGGGTGCAACTGGTCCGCAATGATGTTCAGATACCCTGTAGCATTCATGATCTGCTCTACCCCAACCACGGGTCCCAGAGACGCCCAAGAGAACGACCCCCAAAGCATAATACCGCCACCACCGGCCTGTGTATGACCTACTGTACATTGAGGGAGCAACTGTTCGCCTGGAAGACGGCGTATCCTGACACGGCCATCGGCGTGATGAATGACAAACCGTGATTCATCTGATCAGGCAACTATCTCCCACTGATCAATCGACCAGTCACGATGTACCCGGGCTCAGCGCAGTTGGCGATGACGCTTGGTCAGCAAAGGCACACGAGTGGGACGTTTGCTGCGTAGCCCCATATCCAACAGTGTCCGCCGAACAGTGTGCTCCGATACTATTCTACTTGGCCCTGCATTGTATTGGGCTGTCAGCTGAGCCACTGTCTGGCTCCGGTTTTGCTTCACCATGCGAGACAGTCTCCGACGACCTTTTTCTTTGATAGCGTGTGGACGTCCAACACCATGTCGTCTACTGCTGGTTTCACAGTCATTCATCCACTTTGCATAAGTACTAACAACTGTAGATCGCGAACAACCCACGAGTCGTGCAGTTTCGGAAATACATGTTCCGAGCCTTCGAGCCATTACAATCTGCCCTCTATCAAAGTCGCTTAGATCCGCAGCCTTTCCCATCACACACAGGAGTAAGTGAAAGAATGATTCTTCAGACTCTCCAGCAGCAGTTAAATACCACTTGCACCTGATCACGTGCCTTCCACGTCATCCAGGCGAGTTCATTGCAAAATGTAGGGGCGGTCATAATGTTGTGGCTCTTGAGTATATATATAAAGATATATCGATTACAGCGCCACCTACCGGATTCAATTGATAATCTAATATATTAAGATAAGCAGATACGAGTATACCACCATAAACGTTGTTCAAAAAAATACATGATGGAAGGGAAAATTAAAAATAAGAAAGATCAAAGAATAGAATGTTCCACATATTGCACAATTCCATCGCTATCAACCATTTCATATTTGCACATAATTAGAGCAATCATATTCTGTGAAAAAGTCAGTCGTTTTGTTAAATCATTTAAATGCATACATTGAAATATTTTATTCCATCAAAAATTGATTTTTATTTCTCTGACAAATATAAAAATTATAACTTGTCGAGGGGTTTTTTTTCCCCCTTCTTTTTTTGAAAAAAAAAAATGTTCCATTGAGATTTATATTTCTGATATTTTTCTTTTGCATATATGAAAAAGATTCTCAATTTTTTGTAAAACTTTTTCTTGCTTATATTTCCATGCAAAATATCCAACAAATATTTCTCTTTTGATTAAGGTTTTTTGTGCATGTATATTCTTTCATTTTTGGTCATCCTTAGTCGTAATATATTATTTTTTATATCATTTTAGCACTCTGAATTAAAAGCAATTGCAGTAGTAAAACTAAATAGGATATACGAACAGAACTTGAATAGCATAAATTATGCCAAAGTAAACATTGAACAGGTGCAAACTGTCTGGATAATTACAAATGTTTTTTTTCTGTTTGAGGTTACGATTACTGACTGAAAGCAGGAAATTATGGTAATAATTAATTGCCTTGGATGTTCAATAGAAGAAAAACACATTCTAAACTCAACATTTATAACCACATTTTTAGATTAAAGATTTTTTTGTAAAAAAGAAGATTTTTTGATCTACTACAATTTCGTTTTCTTCTGAATGGAAAAAAAAATAAATGCCAGGTGATAGATAAAAAAACAATCATTCGAAAGAAACGAAACTTTTAAAACATTCAGCTAAAACTGGATTCAAGGCCTTCCATTGAGTAGTCTACTTTGAAAAATTAAGTAAAAACTGGAATTATATTCCGTCTATACTTTTAAAGCGACCTTGGACTCATAACAAAAAATGCTCGTGATCATGATAAAGTAGACGCGGAGTCATTGTATAGATTCTGAAACACAAGTGAATATAATTACAACACGATTTTCATTTCATAATCCTAAGTTAAATATGTTATGAAAAGCATTTGTAGTATTTCGAATTTTTTTAAAACTGTTGGAAAATGGCATTGACTAAATTAAAACTCCAAACTGGTTGTAGCAGATTAATTTGCATTGAAATGTACGATTTTGCTTAACCTTCTGAAAAAAGATAAATGCAAAATCAGATCATCTCATATAATTTCCGGTCTGTTCTAATCATTATTTTTTGGTTTTATTTTAATCTCCTGCATATTAATGTGAATTTGTTATACTTAATGTGGTAACCATTTTTTTATATAAAAAAATTAATATAATTAAATTTTGAAAAAAAAGAACTGACACGTGTGTGAACCAATTTTTTTTTTATCTTTGTTTAACACATGTTTATACATTATTTCTTGATTTAAATCTATCAAAAAGTGTGTGTGGCCGACTAGTGGCTCAGTGGCGACATGCGCTGCAGGTGAGCATTAGGGCTGAGGTTCAGTCCGCTGGCGACTTTGTTGTAGACATTAGAGAGTTTTTGCATATCGTATTTTAAAAATACGATATTTTTTTCAGAATATGATAGCACAGAATACATCGTGATACATCAGACACATCGACAGATACATCGTGCACAGAATATGATAGCACGCATGCTGATAGGAAACATTATTACAAATATGCATGCGCAATTTCTTATAAGCATGCGCGCTAGGGAGAAAAAAATACCGTATTTTTAATGAACGGTATGCAGAAACTCTCTATTGTTTCAAAAGACGAGGAGACTCGTTGGCGTTTGTGGTGTTCATCCTCTTACCTTGTGATGCGGACTACCTAGGAGTTTTTCGGGTTTTCTCCAATACAATATGCAACCTGATAGTCAATCGACTAGTTCTCTTGTCTTCGGTACCACAGGCTTCAGGTTCGGATCCTGGCAGTGGCATGGATGTTTGTTGGTGATTCGGAATCCACGTTAAACAGTAGAATCCGGTCTAGTTAGCCTACACTGTGCACAAAATTACCGTAGAGCGACAAACCAAAACCTGATAGTTCCCCTAAAAGTCATCTCGGAAGGCACTGCCCTCCTATTTCAGCGTCACGGAGTCAAGTCAGGCCAGAGGGTGCACCATCGCAACAGAAGCTGCATCCTCTTTCCCTCCTTTCATGAGATCACACGGGCCTTGGACTTGGTGTAGATGTAGCTGTCGATCAAGTGGGCTAAGAAAAAAAATATATACTTAAGTTTGCATTCTTAATTAATTGTGTTTTTAAAATTGCTACACTATGAAGAAAATTTGCATAATTTAACAGAACACTACTAATAGAAGAAACCATAAGTATTCTTTTTAATCGTAAGATATAAAGTAGATAGATATATGAGATAAATAGATATATAAATATCTGGGGAAGCTACCTATTAGTCTTTACCTGCTTTGTTTTTCAATGTATTATCTCATAACTTCAAAGGACTCCAACTCAAGATAGAAGAGCTAGCGGACCAATACAAATCGTCGTCTAGATAATCGACCATAAGGCCCCATAATTATATTTTAAGGCGGATTTTTTTTTTTACTGCAATATAAAAAGACACGAAAAAATAATAGCTATAATAGCTTGTTCGAACCACTTTATTAACAATACTATAAACGGAAGTTGCAACAAAAATAAAAAATAAATAAAAATCCCACTGATCAGATTTCGAAACGCATCTCCTATTTTCTTGTTTCATTCCAAGAGTTATTTCCCGGATCAGTTTAAAATGCGCCTGTAAGGATTATTTATACATGCATTCCACCTATTATGGGAAACAGAACAAAAGCTTTTCGTGAGAATGGAAAAAGATAAGATAGACACCCGCTGAATAAATATGAGTGGTCACGTAACATCAGATGGGCGATTTTTATTCGAAAAATATCATTACTTTGAATGAAAGTGAAAGAGATCAGAAACTGCGAGTACCTCTACCCGTCTGATGTTTTAGTTCTGCATTCATATATGGAAGTTAGCGAAGTCAAATATTTACCTTTGGGATTGTACAGGAATTCTTGAAATTATTGTAAATGTGTCGCAATTATTTCAGATTTCTTTCAATGAATGGTTTGGTTTGGTTTGTCACTCACTCGTCATTTTGTGCACATTTTGGACTAATTAGATCGGGACCTACAGTTTAACGTGAATTCCAAAACCGCTTACAAACATCCATGTCACCGCCAGGATTCAACTTGAAGCCTGTGGTACCAAAAGCCAAATTGCCCATCAGGCCGCACATTTAATGATTGAGCTTGTATAACATATTAATACTGGTATTTTTTTTTTTTTTTTTTTTTTTGCCCGACTCAGTGGTAATGTGCCACTAGTGAGCATGAGAGTCGAAATTCAATCCGCTGGCGGCTTTGTTGTAAATACCGTTTCAAAAACGAGGAGTCTCGATGGCATTTGGGATGTTCACTACCTGGTGGGAGTGTACCGGATTTTCTCTAATACGATACACAAATACGGGATAGTTGCCTCTAAAAATCCCCCCGGAAGGCACTGCCCTCCTTCTTCAGAAACTCGGGGGCAAGTCAGACTTCTACCTACGGGTGCTCCATCACAACAGAAGCTGTCCCCTCCCCTTTCCCTCCTTTCATGAGACGGTTTCATGGGCTTGGTCTAGATGTTGCTGCCGACTAAGAGGGATAAGAAACAACGACACTTAACATACATTGCCTATTAAAGAGAAGAATAGATGTCGCAGAG
Source organism: Caerostris darwini (assembly GCA_021605075.1). Lineage (NCBI taxonomy): Eukaryota > Metazoa > Arthropoda > Arachnida > Araneae > Araneidae > Caerostris > Caerostris darwini. The sequence goes on from BPLQ01001573.1 coordinate 262,459, forward strand.
CAGTTCTTTCCGCGTGAACGCGTGATTGGTGGCTGAAGCAAACACATCACGCAAGAAAGCGTGATTGGCACTATAGCGGTGATGCCATATCACATGCTGGTGCGAGATCTGCAGCGACAATGTTATTAATTCTGGTTCTTAGTTACTCCAAAATTCATGGCAAATACAAAAACACCTACTAAATTAAATTAATGTAATATCAGGCATCTAATTCTTGATTAATTTTCATTACATTGGCTTCCGTGGCCTTCCGGGGAAGTTTTCCTGGTTTTCTCCCATACGATACGCAAATGCGGGATAGTTCCCCTTAAATGTCCTCCTGGAAGACATGAGGCCTGATGGCCAATTGGTTAGCTCTTTGGCCTTTTGGTGCTTCAGATTCGAATCCTGGCGGTGGCATGGATGTTTGTGAGTGGTCGGAATCCACGTTAAGCTGTAGGCACTGGTCTAATTAGCCTAAAATGGGCACAAAATTACCATAGAGCGACAAACCAAATCAAACAAACCGTTTTCATTGACTCCAAGTAGAAGTCAGACTTCTAATTACTGTGCTCCATCACAACAGAAGCTGCTCTCCTTTCTTCCGTCCATCCATGAGTAGATTACTCATGGGATATCCGTCCCGCACTGCAGGACAATGAGGATGAGTCATAACAACAATAGTGTTTTTTTTCCCTTGTACATCTGTGGTTCTCTTGTTTTACTAATGATTTACCACAAATAGTTCCCCAACTGTCAATGTTGGAGAGAACTATGGTATACCAGAAGGAGTTTTAGTGGTATCAGGAGAAACTGCATAAAATACCAATGCGAGACGTTTAAGCATGTTTTAGACTTGCTATAGCTTCTCTTCTTTGAAAACTGCTACTGCAACGGATGCTAACCACAACTCTTTTGTACACTAGTTGCACACGTGTTTTTATGTTTACTCATATTTATTCTGACAGAAAACGAAGTTCTTTTAAGGAATTTTTCTTACGTTAACCTCTTTACGCATTTGGCCACTACCAAACCTTTGTGAACATTTAATTTTTTATAATTATAAATATTATCATTAATTCTCGGTTCGGAATTCACTTTAAACCGTAGGTCCCTGTCTAATATGACTACAGAGCGTTGGACATAGGGTTGACAACCCTATCAGATAAAAAGAAAACATCTCTCTTCTCAAAATCTGCCAGCAGGCAGACGGCCTTGGCTCAACACGGATCTGTTGCGCCATTGATGATGATTATGGTAATATTTCGACTGTCAGTGTTGTTTATAAGCAAATAGTTAATATTTGATAAAAATAATGCCAGATATATGAAATAAATTCAGTTATAATCATGAATGCCGGAATAATGATGAATAATGATATCAATACAATTATAAATTACTATTAACACTCAGCGGTCCCAAATGTGGACGTTACGGTATTTTGGGAAATTTTTATTGTTTTCCCCATTTTTTTTCTATTTGAATTGTGATTAATATAAAATAAGCAAATCATAATAAAACAGAAAAAAATATTTAAAAAATAATAAATAAAATGCTTATAAATATAGTTCTAAAATTTTTTCTCACTATAAAAGCGGATTCTCCTCTGATGAGGTTAAATATGAAACCTTGCACAACTTGCGGCCCATTGGGTGCAACTAGCGTTTAGGAGACTTCAAGTTCAAATTCATGGTTGCGTCCGTTGTTGTCACTGCTTTCATAAACGAGGAGCCTAAACGGTTTACATGAAAAAGTATATAAGCATCTCGCATCAGCATTCAGATCGCTTGGTGGGAGTTTTCCAGATTTTCTCCCATATGTCACTAATGTAGACCAGTTAGTTCTAAAAGTCCTTTTAGAAGACAATTCCTTTTCATGTCCCCCAACGGTAAATTGCTCTTCTGAAAGGTCTTTAGTTGCCTCACATTTGCATATGGTATAAGAGAAAAACCCAGAAAACACCCACCAGACTTTACTGTCACTGCGAGATGCTTATAAACACTGGAACAATCTTCAATCCATCTCCTCATTTCTGAAAGCAGTGACTGCAATGAAAACCATTAGGGAATTGAACCCGAAGTTCTCCTGAATGCTAAATGGGCACATTGACGCAGGTCCTTGAGTTGACCACATTCTTGAAGTTTTTCTACTGTAAATTCATAAAGAAGAAAAAATCAATTATTAAAGAAAATAATTTTTGACCTAATATATAATTTTTGACCTAAAATTACTAATAGACTTTCCATTAAAATATCTCCTTGCTTAGTGTATTTTCATTTTGAGGGATACCGATTAGAGTCTTGTTAAATTTATAGTAGTATTTCAGAACTTTATACTAAATTTTGATATATTTGATAATTTATTTTTAACGTTAATTATTTGACTCACATGGCTCAAAACTGTACTTTGTTATAATAATGTGAAAAATTGGTTTAAATCGATATTGGTTACTGATAAAATGTAAAATTCAAAATATATTTCTTAGAAATAAATAGTTCATATATTTTAAAACTTCTATATAAAAGAAATCACAACTTTTAAATTATATTATAAAATTTAGACAAAAATTTACCAATTAACTTCCAAAATATTAAAAATACTGTCTGATTTTTATTCTTTCGAAGTGAGAAGTCATTTGTAGAAAAAAAAACCTTCTTTTTTTACTTTTTGTTGAATGTGAATTCTTGTCAATGTAATTTATGTACACCTCTACATTTACTTTCATGCTACATTGCAACATAGTTGTGCATTTTATTTTTTATGCAGATTAATGCTTTTATTATTTTTTCCCTCTAGATTTTTTTTTTGTATGTTAGCTACTTTTACATTTTACATGCGAGGTATTTCGTATTCTTGAATACTATCAATTTTAGCCATTTTCACCGAAATCTGAATTTTTTAAAAAATTTAATATTAAAAAAATTATTTTTATACATAATATCTGTTTACAAAATAATGGAGTAATTATTAAATAGTTTAGTACAAAAATTAATTCAGAAGAAAAATTAATAAATTATTCTAAAAAGGTAGTCTGGTGAAAGCAAAAACGATTTTATTTCAAAGTGAGAAGGATTTATTTCGATATCTATCTATCGATTATCGATATATCTATATCGATTTATACGATTTTCAAGAAAAGAAAATCGTTTGGAATTCTGTAGTTTATTTATTTATTTTTTATTTTTATTTAATCTGTTTTATTTTTTTGTTCTGCACGGTAAGTGATGAACGTAATTTATTGCCTGAATATGATTTATTCCTACTTTATCTTTCTTTCTTTGTTTAAGATTGCTGTTATGCGTTTTGTTCTTACTAAACTCTGTTCTTATTAAACTCTAAATTTTATGGGTAACCTGTACATCGTCCAGCCGATTATACATATATTTATATAAATATTTTCCTAGTTTTTTGTTTTATTTTATTTGCTTATTATTATTTTTTTTTTCAATCCGTCTAATGTTTTACTGAACTGTATATAAGCATTTTATGAATATTATAGCTCAACCATCAATTATGTGGACTGGCAAGAGGTCAAATCGGACGGTTCCATGTAGAATGACATAATAAGGGGGAGGAGGGTATTTTCGGAGGAGTTTTATACAATAAAATAATTTTAATAACAAGCAAAATTATTTTAAGTTAATCAATATTTTAAATTACATAATATCAAAAGAAAAATTAGATAAATATTCCATAATGATTAATAATTTTTTTTTTCAAAACTGCTTTACGCCATGTATATCTGATTAGCACCCCTAGCTAGTAATCAATTCATCCGTTTCCGTTTTTAAAACAGGTGTTTACCTTTCCACATAATCGATACTTGAGCTGTACTTATGTGTACAGAATACAGCTCTTATGTGTATAGTAAGTAATAGACGTACATTACATGTACGTAACTATATTATACTTGCGCATGTATTTAAGAAGTTAAGAATTTGAGAAGTTTTTTGTGTCAAGAGAAAAGTATGTATGCGTTAGATTCAAATGCAATTTATGGATATGAGTTAAATAAGAAGCCTGACAAATGATACCTTCCGGTCATATACAAAGATGAACATGATATATAACCATAAAACTTCCATTCCAAGCCATAAAACTTCTTTTGTTGAGTTGGAGATAGAAGCAATGTGTTCATTCCAAATTGCGGTGACAAAATGTTGGTGCAAAATTCAGCGTTACTCAGGATGTACCAGGGTAAAATTACTGGTAAAATTTAGACAAAAATTTACCAATTAATTTCCAAAATATTAAAAATACTGTCGGAGTTTTATTCTTCCAAAAGAAGAAGCCATTTGTAGAAGAAAAAAAAAACCATTTTTTTTTTAGTTTTTGCTGAATGTGATTTTATATTTTTTTTCCCCTGTACATTTTTTTATGTTAGATACTTTTACATTTTGCATGTGTACATTTTACATTTCTTAAATTTTGTCCAAATTGTACATTCTGAGTAACGTTAAATCTGTTGCATATGTCGAATGGTCAACAATTGATAAGACCAACAGATTCGAATAATAGTCTATGATTTACATCAGATTCGTTCTTATATCTCGTCTCTGATCAAATCTGATATAAATCGGGCATTTTTCACTGTACTATAAAAAAGCACACCTTTTGAAGTTTATTTTAACATCTTGTTGTTTTTACAAGTAAAAAAAAAATGTTTTTTTTTTTTTTAAATTTTTAGTAAAAATAAATTAGCAAAACTTTTTTTTAACTAACTTTTTTTTTACTAAAAATTATATACTTGTTTTGCTTTTGTTCGAATCGTTAACAATGAAGAATATACTGTTCATTTTAACAAACTATATTAATAAAAACTTCTCTATTCCATGACATAGTTCTTTTTTATTTTTAATATAAGTTGCACATATCATTTTCACAACTATTTTAATCGAGTCCATATTTTTTGGTTTATCGAGTGAGATTGTCTAGACAGTTGAATACGATAATAATTTACTCTTTTTTTTTATTATATTCAATAGACTTTTTTTCTTTAGTCATATATTTTAATGACTTTCATTTTAATATCTGAACTTTTATTTCTTAACTTTTACGTCAGCAATAAATAGTGAGTGTCGAAAGCAGTCGTTGTATTATGAAAAAAACGTTTATATCATTTATTAGATCAGGGGTGGCCAACCTGCAGCCCACCTTAAATATTTTTGGGGTCAGTGAGTTTTATTACACTTTTACAAAATATATTTATTTTATAATGGCCAAAGTAGTGATAGTCAATGTATTGAAAAAATATATTATGTGTGCATCCGTACAATCAATAATTAACTGTCGAAATTAGGCGAAAAAATTCACTTTGATTTTGAAATAATATTCTTCCGAATATATTACGGATATTGCCTGTTTTATTTATGAGTTTACAGTTATGAGTTCGCAGAATAATTTAATTATATTCTGCAAACTCATGAGACGCTCGCATCTAGAAACATCTAATATAACAGGTTCTATATTTCACTTTAAGTGACCTGAGTGATTCAGTGACCATTCCTAGATATGCACAGTTAATTGCTAATAGCAGAGCAAACCAGACTCTTAGTTGAAGTTGTTAGCGCTTTTGGATCAACTTACACCTGTGAATCGTTTTTTTTTCTAAACTGAAATGGACCAAACGCGAAACACGCTCAAACATAACGGACGCTAACCTGCAACACCTATTGCGATGTTGAAACACCCATACTGAGATCGATTTGCAAAAGATAAGGGAAAGAGTTCAGAAACAAGTATCGCACTAGTCAAATAAATATTTTTTAATGATTTCATTTTTTTTTATCTCGTTTATATTATATTATATATTTCTTTACAATGCGCGTTTAGTATCATTCTTATATTATTTATGTTTACATGTAAGATGAATAGTAAACACAAAAATAATAACTCATTATGTTTCAATTTGGTCTAAACATATTAATGTTTCATTTGTTTTAACTAAAATGAATGTTCTTGTGTCTAATCCTCAATGCCCTGCAGTGCGGGACGGACATCCCATGAGCAGTGTACTCATGGATGGAGCTAAGGGAAGGGTGGTGTCAGCTTCTGTTTGTGATAGAGCATCCATAGGTAGAAGTCTGATTCGGCTCCATGTCGCTGGCGATTGAGAACAATGCCTTCCGGCAGCACTTTTAGGGGGAACTACCCTGCATTGGCGTATCGTACAGGAGAAAAACATAATTCCCATCAAGTAGTGCGACTCACAAGGCAAGATGCCGAACATCCCAAATTGAGCCTCCTCGTTTTTTGAAATAATGTCTACAACAAAACCGCTTGCGGATGGAACCTCCACCCTCATAATTACCAGCGGTTGACGTTGCCACGGAGCCACGAGTCGAGCCAAATAAATGTAAAATACCAAATAAATGTTCGTATGTATACTAATAACTCTTAAAAGATTATAAGATGCCATGCACTTTTTGAATACAAATAAAAATATGTTAATAAATTATTTACTCTTGTTACATTTGTTCTTAACTAAACATGCTTTAAAAAAAATTGGATAAATTATTAAAGTATTAAAATTCGTAATAAATTAATAAAGTAAATCACATGACATGTAAACAACCTCCTGAAAGACATTGACATCAGTGAGTTGTCTGGAATACAAATAAATCGGGTTTAAAATAATAGGTTCACCTATGTACAAATAAAAATTAAATAAAATATGTCGAAAATGTATGTCATCGGAACGAATTGCACAAATAATTGCTCAACAAATAGAATATTTGTGTAACCAAATCAAATATAAACATGATAATTTATTTTAAAAAAAGTTGCGAATTTTTAAATTAAAAAGCAAAAAAAATGGCAATTGTATTTTGAGAATGCATGAGACAGATAATGTGTCACGGACGAATCGATCAGCTGAAGTTATTTTAGAAATTTGTCCATTTACTATTCTTGATTCTTGAGTATCTATTATAATTATCTCACTTGATTGTTTTTTTTTTAATGCTCGGCGAATGAAAACCTAGTTTTGCGATTAGAGGTTAAAAACATCTGTTCTTTTGTTCTTTCGATCGGGCGTATTTTAAAAATGAGTTATTACAAATAATGGCAGCAAAAACAAAAAAAAAAAAAAAAAAAAAAAAAAAAAAGATTGTATACGAGGTCATAAAGACTGCATAGCAGTGACAAACTGCATTTAAAAAATGTTTCAGGCGATAAAATATAAAAATGCATATTTATGAATTCGATTTTTTTAATATTGTACTCGTATTTTCTTAACATTTTTAATTTAATATTTTTATATGCATAATTCTTTTGTACATGTGTTTGTCACTGAACTCCTCCTAAACGACTGGACCGATTTTGATGAAATTTTTTGTATTTAAGTGGATGGGTGGATTTTTTGTGTAAGTTTTTCTCTGGATGGTTTAGATTCCCAATTGAAATAGTTAGGTGGCGCTGCAATCGGGTTCTTTTGTACGTGTGTTTGCCACTGAACTCTGCTAAACGACTCTTGAGTGAAACTAGACTCATAGCAAAATATTTGCTTCAAAACAGATTTACATATGACATAATCCTATTTTATTTATTTTCTTTCAAAGATAAATATGAAAACAAACGTTTTCCATTTTTCTTCCTTTTTATTTTTGTTATATTTTGTGATTCTATTTAATTAAATAATTTAATGAATGAAATATTAAGGTTTTCCTAACAAATAGGTGAAAATATTTTTCTGACATTTGCTACTTTAAAAACACTAGCTAAATTTAAATAACTAGATAAATATGGTCAAAATTTAAATAATAAAATATTATAATGAACCCTTTTATGCATTCCAGTATTCCAATGAATTCCAATGTTGATTATTGATAAATTATTCACAATCATTAATGGTAAATCATTCATTTCCTCAATCAACCTCTTAGGAGCAAAGCATTACAAATTTTTGTAAATAAGTTTATCTTTATTTTAAAAGAAAGTATTTATCAAAAGAATCGTTTAAAGGGCAATATATATATATATATATATATATTTTTCCTGTGTACGTGTGTTTGTCACTGAACTCCTCCTAAGCGGCTTGACTTATTTTGATGAGATTTTTTGTGTGTTTTTGACAAAACATGGAGAATGTTTTTATGTTATCACCTTTGTTGTAAGTCGCCACCAGATGCTGCTGCAGTACATCAATTATATACCGTTCAATCAATCTCTATGAAAATGGGTACTACAATGCGGGAAAAAAGTAGAAGGACATTAGATTATTTTTGATAAATTAATAATGACGCATTTTTTAAACAATTAATTTATTCACAACGTTTTTACATGCAGATACCTGTATCTAGACAAAACAAAAAAGTATACAATTAAAAAAAATGTATACTTAATAAAAAAAAATTGGTTTTGACGATCTCATGATCAGTGAAAAAAGTAGAAGGACACTTCTAAAAAAGAGGTGTACTATATAAATTAATATGGAATTCTTTTCCTGTTGGGTCGAATTACTTCGAAGATCCTATTTGGCATCGAACTGTATAAAGATTGAATTTTTGTTTCGCAAAAATTGTCCCATACAAAGTTTAATGATTTCTGCAGCTCAGCTACAGATTTAAACTGCTTTCCACCTCGTAAACACGACATACAATCATTGCCCATATGTTCTCTACAATGTCGAGATAAGGACTTTTAGCAGGCCAATGTAAAAATCGAACATTGTTTGCTGCAAACCAATCTTTAACACCATTTGCAGTGTGAAATGATGCTCCATCTTGCTGAAAAATCCAGTCGTCTCCTCCCAACTCTGTGCCATACGGGAGAAGATTTGAGTTTAGAGTCTGGATGCAGTCTGTATGGTTCTGTCTACCATTTAGAAAGACTAAACTTGTCCTGCCTCCATAGCCAATTGCTAACCATACCATTAAACCACCTCCTCCCATCTGTCGAGTAGAATAAGTTTCTTCTTCAATACCAAGAAAGTGCCAATAGTACTGATAACCATCTGGACCATCCAAATTGAATTTTTTCTCATCGGAAAATATAACTGAGGTCCATTCTGAGCTCCAGGACATGTGGTCTTTAGCCCACTGCAGTCGGTTCTTCATGTGTCCTTCATTCCACTTCGGATGGTGCTTCCGCTTTTTGAAGACGAACTTTTTTGAGCGTTTTATGTAGTTATACACAGTTCTTTTGGTTACATGTGTAATTCTTGATTGAAATTGCGCCTTGCCGACACTTCCACCAGTCTTTTTGAGTTCACGAATGATTTTTCGTTGATCACGTTGGGTGAGTTTTTTTCGTCTTCCTGTCTTCTTTTTTCTTCTGTCACTTTCAGGGTTTCTTATGAAGTTCGAAACAGTATTAGGACTGATTCGTAGCTGCCGTGCAATCTCTCTCACATCTTTGCCTTCATTTTTATAGGCAACTATTTGGCCCTTCTGAAACTTACTTAAGGGTATTCCTCTGGGCATCCTAAAACCAACAAAAACTATGAATTTCTAGCTAAATATTTTATTTTTGTTAAAAAGAAATTAAAAGAGAAAAAAACACTTACCCATAAACTTTCCAACAGCTTCTAAATAGATTTTTTGGATGTGTCCTTCTACTTTTTTCACACACCCGAAGTTATTAAGTATTGCATTCCTAAGTTAAAATGGTGGTAAGTAAAAAAATCTCATTTAACTTTCACTTAACGTAAATTAAAACTCTAACAAAACAACTCTCTATAAAAATCAGATCAAAAGCAGTAAAATAAAAGCATATTGTACAAAAAAATGACTGTCCTTCTACTTTTTTCACACAGTGTAATATGTATTCGAGTATGGAACATAGGTTCGCGCTTTCCACTTTATGGTTACTTGACACCAGAGAGTGCTGCAACATTTCATCTTGTGTACCGTTCAAACGATATCCATGGAAATTAGTATGCTATCTATATTGGAACATGGAGAATATATTCGCGATATGTAATTTTCTACAAGGCAGTATTTTGGCAGAACAATGTATGCCGGGTTCTGCTAATTATATATAAATATTTTACTCTTAACTTTAATAGAACTGTAGTTGTTTTGTCTGTAATTTGGAACTTTATATCAATCTGAAATATTCAGAGCCCAAACGATATTTAAGTTAATACGAAACGTGATGTCAACAAAATGAGCTTTTTTTAATGCGAAAGTTTAACGTACTATCAATCATGTCTCTCCTGACATTGTAGACATTATTCAGGGCCATAATTAATTCTTAAAAAAACTCTTTCAACGTTCTTTTGACGATGACTCAATAATATATGCATATCCGAGGATTTGTAAGCTGTGTAAGATGAATGATGAAAAGGGGAAAGGTTAAAATAATTAATATATTCAATTCGTAATAATATACTGTAAACATAAACGAAATACAATAGAATTTAAAACTCATTATAAAACTGCATACTGATCTAGCATGACTTAATGAAAAAATATTGAATATCATGATGCTTTTTCTTAAAAGCTATAACTTTATTTGTTATTATCGTTTTTGTCACTTAAAAGCTATCACTTTATTGTACAAAGATTTTCTTCAAATTAGTTGTGAAAGGACTTTCTCTAAATTGGTTGTTGTATGAGGTTTTCTTATTTGTTGTTCTAAGAGGATTTTTTTCAATGCTTGAACTGCTGAACTGCTTGTTACAGCAAATTATTTATAGGTATCGTATGCTTCACATTATATGCAATAAACAGATTAGTAGTGAAAGAAGGGCTTTTAGACATTTTTTTTTATTCTCCGTATTTGAATGTCCTGTTGAAGAAAACCTGAAATCCTGAAATGACCAGCCAAATAGTCTAACTGTCGATATACGAGACGATTCACAAAAGATGTGTCATTTACCATTGACTCCCAATTGAAAGCAGTGATTGTATCATTAAAGGATCTACGGTATACTTTTTTTTCTTTTTGTAGAACATCAGTGAATCTCATGTTCCACTCATGTATGACACGAACAACCCATCAATGAGCAATTTGCCTTCCAGGAGGACTTTTAAATGTAATTGTGTTGAATTTTAGTGTTGCTTGGGAGAAAATAAGAGAAATTCCTTCTAGCCTCGAAAACAAATACTTTATGCATCCTGTCACAATCACCACGTAGGCCTCTCATTTCTGTTAATATTGTCAGCAATTTATGCCCCTCTAAACGCTAACTGTATTCATTACTACAAGTTACCATTGTATTAGAACATTACCATTGTGTCCATTACAATATGAATAAATACTTTGTTGTTGAACATCGGTGAGCCTCGTGTTCCTCTTACGTGTGACACGACGGGCAGTGAGGAGAGCACATTGTCTTACAGGATGTGTAACTGCCAGCATGTGCCTGCTATACGGGAGAAAATATCCATGCTTTATACATGTTGTCCCAATCTTCATCGAGACTTTTAAATATTTGAGTCTTGTTATAGCTGTATTTTGTTTCCGAGCTAAGGGTGCTTGTTTCGAAGACCAGCGATGCTGAACTGAATACTTTTGTGCTTACACCGATATAAGTTGATAAATTTGTAGGTCGTAATGTTCTGTCGTTAATTTTGAGGAGAATGGGAGTAAGTTTGACCTCACTCTCAAACACCTACCCATGTTATCATTGAGCCACGCATCAAGCAAAAATGCCATGTTATAAAGGAGATTTCCTTCAGAACTAAACTATGCAGGAATCCATGTTACATGGGTTGTTATGTAGTATATAAAAAAGCGGCCTGATGGTCGAGTGGTATGCGCTCTGGCACTCGTTGCCACAGGTTTCGGGGTTGTGTCCCGGCGGTGCCATAGATGTTTGCAGTGGTAAAAAGTGGTCGTGAGTTTGCAGTGGCACTTTAAACCGTAGGTCAAGTGTAATAGGATCGTAGAGAGTTGTAGGGATAGTGCGTAGCATATCTTCACACTACACGTGCCCTCTGTGTATTGCTAGATGTGTAACGTTGATGAAGCCCGTGCTTTTGGCATAAAGGTTAACTGTCTCTGTATTGCTAGCTGCATTAGAACAACATGTAGTATTTAAACAAAATGGTCAGTTCTATTTTAAAGAAATGCTGGCAACTTTATACGCATTGGATTGTTTACTATCCAATATTACAATAGGTATATCACTAGTACTAAAAGAATTGCTCGAAGTACTGTCAACGAACTGTACTGTAAGCATTTTATATTATTTTAATATTTAACTTTCTATATTATTTTAACTTTTAACCTTGTATTTTATTTTAACTTTTAACCTTGTATTTTATTTTAAGTTTTAACCTTCTATATTATTTTAACTTTTAACCTTGTATATGATTTAAACCTATTAAGCGATTTTTTTTTTATTTGACTTTTAACCTTGATATAATATTTTTGATTTAAAACCTTTAACCTTGTATACTATTTTTAGAAATTAAAATTTTAAAAGCCGATCAATTCAGGTAAAAGAAACGGAATATAATGCATTTCACGGAGGTTAAAAAAAAGGCTTACATAACAGCAATATGTTTATTTTTAACCTACAAAAATCATAAAATTGATTTACTGGCAAGTTTGGACGTACACTTATGTCTTTTAAAAGGTACTTGGACTGGTATTAAATGGGTTCAGTCAACAATCTCACTCAGACATTAAAAAATAATACCGAAAGGGCATGAACACACTGAATTTTTACTGACACATAAAACTGTTACACAACACACGCACGATCTAGACATTTTACATCACCGTACGTGAAATGACGATGACAAGCTGAATAAACAGCGCCGAAATTATTCGAATGTAACGCTATTTTTTTAAATCAACTTTTTTTTTATTTAATCAGTTCAAGGTGGAAATGTTTGACACGAAATATTGTTTTTAGTATTTGTTTAGAAAAGAAATAAAACTTATTTAAGAGAAAAAAAATCTTAATGGAAATAAAAGATTTAAAATTCTTAAACTATGAATAATTCAAAAGCCTAAACAGTGAATTTAATTCAAATTAAACTGCGGCCCGGTAGCCAACTGGCTAGCACTCTGGCAATTAGTACCACAGCCTTTAGATTCGAATCCTGGCCGTAGCATGGGTGTTTGTGAGTGGTTCAGAATCCACGTTAAACTGTAGGTCCGGGTTTAAGTAGCCCAAAGGGTGCACAAAATGACCATAGAGCAAACAAACCAATCCCGGAAGGCACTGGCCTCCTTCTTCACTGTAGCGCTCTGGCCTTTGGTACCACAGGCTTCATGGCGGTGGCATGGATGTTTGTGGGTGGTTCGGAATCCTCGTTAAACTGTAGGTCCGGGTCTAACTAACCGTAGACTAATGACCGTAGAGCAATAAACCAAATCAAAATAAGCTTGATTTGACTTGGCTCATAGCCTAGTTATAGTGTGTAGGAGCCAGTGTGTAGGAGAGTTAAGTCTCGAATTTGCTGGTGGCGTCCGTTGCAGTCACGAGAAAATGAGAAGGCTCGATGGCGATTGTGATAGAATGTGTAAACATCTCGCATCTACAGTCAGGCTATTTGATGGGAGGTTGAGTTTTTCTTACAAAGGACATTTTCTTGCAATGAGAAGACTGAGGTTCGAATTTTCTGATGGCGTCCACTGCAGTAGCAACTTTCGAAAACAAGGAGACTCGATGACGATTATGACAGATTATGTAGGCATCTTTCATTCACAGTCAGATTATTTGATGGGGGTTGAAGTACTTTCTTACAAGGAACATGTAACAGTATGAGCAGTTAGAGTACAGGAGGGCTAAGGTTCGAATTTGCTGGTGTCGTCCATTGACGGCACGATTTTCGAAAATGAGGAGCCTTGATGACTATTGTGACTAAATGCGTAAGCATCTCGCATCAACAGTCAGACTGTTTGATGGGAGGTTGAGGTATTTGGTTTTTTTTTCAAATTCAATGTTAGGCGCAGCTAGAAGACTGAGGTCTGAATTTGCTGATGGCGACCGTTGCAGTCACGATTTTTGAAAACGAGAAGACTCGATACGATTAGAATAAAATTTGTAAGCATCTCGCATCAACAGTCGATGATAATTTGAGGTACTTTCTTCCAAAGAACACGCAATGGTATGCACATTTACAGTACAGCAGAAAGACTGAGGTTCAAATTTACTGGTGGCCTCCGCTGCAGTCACGATTTTCGAAAACGAGGCAACTTGATGACGATTGGGACAAAATGAGTAAGCATATCGCATCATAATCGATGGAGCTTTAAGGTGTTTTCTTCCAAAGGATACGCAATGGCATGTGCAAGTGTGACTGAGGTGGTTCGAATTTGGTGGTGACGTCTAGTATGTCACTACATTCGATAACGGCGATTTTGATGATAATTATTTCATTGTGTATAAACGTCTCGATCGACAGTCTGGATGTAAGGCAAAATTTTATAGGATTTCTCCCATCGGCACGTAAATGAGGGCCAATTATCCCAAAAAGTCTTAACGTAAATAATACTCTCCCTTCATCGTAGGTGGTATATATAAGTGAAAGAGTTCCATTAATACACGATAACAAAAGAAACACTCGAAATTTTCGAAATTTTAAACATCGAAATTAAAAAATTTACAATTTCAATATTTAACAAAGTTAACAATTTTAAACATCGTAATTAAAATTAAAGGCAGCGAAATTTTAAATTTTAATTTTTGAAAAAATCGCGCAATTTATTTTTCCTTTTGTAAATTTTTTTCTTTATACGTTAACAATGATAATTTGTTATTTTAATTAGCTTACAAATCGTTATTATAACTTATAAATCCTTGTAATAAAACTAGAAAAATCGTTATTGTTATATATAGTAACTAGAAATCATTATAACTATTATATATTTTTATCCTTGTATGTAACAAAACCTTGCTCAAGTTATCTTTTATTTATTTCATTTTTAAAATTTCTTATAAACCTTAAAAATTTTTTTCATGTATTGATCAAAGGAGATTTTTAAAATATAAAAGGAAAATTAAGTTATCAAACTTTAATTTTTCTTTTAATGTAAACAAACCCACATTTCAAATATTAATTTTTTTTTTCCTCCTATGAGCCATTAGTGAAAAATAAACTATCAATAATTTACTGATGTCGTAAAATGTACTAAAGCACACTAAATTCATGTAGTATTAAATACTTCATATAATATTAAATAGTTGCTTTATGAAAAAAATATTTATTCTCTACACACACGCATATTAATGAAAATTCAGAATTACTTTGCAATAATCGATCGTGGTGCCATCTATATTGATTTATACAAAATTATTAATTATTTATTAAATTCTATTTTAAGTAAAAATATTTCTTTGTGTTTTAATTAGAACAAAAATGAACTGTGAATAAGTAAGAAAATTTCAATGTGCACATTTTTAGCAAGTTAATCAAATGCAATTATATATTTTCATAATAATTAAAAATAATAAAATTAATTCAATATTATATAAAAGATTCAAGTGTATATTATATATATTATATATATAAATATATATAAAGTGTGTACTATTATATATGTTATTAAAGTGGAAAAGTTTTAAAAAATAATTAAATATTTTATATTAATTTATTATTAATATATATTATTGTAAAATAATTATTATTAATTTAATAATAATAATAATTAATTTATTTATGGTTCAATAAATTACTATTTAATTATATTATTTTAAATATTTTAAGCATTTTGAAAGAAAAAGACCTTGTCTTCAAAAAAATTTTGGAATATTTTAGAGGGACGGAAAATTTTCGAAATGGAAGAATATTTTAGGATTGACTGTATAAAGAATTGATATTTTACTAAATATTTTTCCTCTAAACTAGTTTTTTGTTAATCCTTGATCCCAATTAAACAAAAATTGATATGCAAAGTTGTATTCAGTCTTACCTAAGCGGTGTACGTCCAACATATCTATCGGATTATTAATGAAATATAAATTTTTTTTATAAGATGGCCAAGGTTAATGGACAGCGTCTTAGATTCTCTGAAGTGTGGGAAAAAAAGAAGATGTCCTGGAAATAAAATGTCTGAAAAGTGCTTTTTTGTTTTTTTTAGTATGCCTATTCTTATTTTATAAATATTAATAAACTTGTAAGAAAAAATGAACGTATACATATTAACATTGTGATTTTATTATATTCTAGAACAAGGTTGCACAGACCTCGGCTGCTTTATAATATGTTTATATCACTTAAAAAAGGCAATTAGCAATTTTGGAAAAATTTACAGATTTTAATGAAAACATTTTCAAATTTCAGATTTTAATGATTTAAATTGAATTAATATTTTCAGATTTTAATGAATTCTTCCATACATTGATGATTAAAATATCCCAGTTCCCAAAATTCATTAAATTAATAATTTTAATGAATTTTATTAAAGCTGGGATCATTATCCAGCTGGTTAGTTTAGCATTTAAATATTAGAAAAAGAAAATTTTATTCAATATTTTTTCTAATTTTTTAGTAGTTAGAATATCAATAGTTTTGTCCGACTCGTGGTTCAGTGGTAACTTGCGCCACTGGTGGTTGGTTGTAAAAACTGTTTCAAAAAACGAGGGAAATCGATGGCATTTGAGATGTTCAGCCTTTTGCCTCGTGAGTCACAAAACCTGGGAGTTTTCGGGATTTTCTGCCATACGATACGCAAAAGGGGCGTAGTTCTCGCTAAAAGTGCTCTCGGAAGGCACTGTCCTCCTTCTTCAACGTCATGTAGCAAAGTCAGACTTCTACGTACAGATGCACCATCCCCAAAAAAACTGTCCCCTTTCATTTCCCATCTTCCATGAGACTACGCGAGTTCTTGGACGTGGTCTAGATGTTGCTGTCTACCAAGTGGGATAAGAATCAAAAAAAGTTAAAAACGTCTTATTTATTTTGAGCTGATGTAAACATGTTTAATTTTATAACATATTTCCTTCCAACACTGATAATGCATTCCAAGCATGGACACCATAAATATATTCTATTTTACAACATGCTTCATTCCAAACATCGTAGATCCATTCTAAACCCGAACACCACAAAATAATGATAATAATAATAATGTCCAACAAAGTAGCTGTGGTTATTGCACGATAATACAATAAAACAAGTAATAGAAAAAAAATTTTTTTAGTCAATTCCTACTTTTTTTTCACTCTATTGCAGAAAGTCCTTAATAAATAATTTTCATTCATTTCTTTAAATTTTATCTGGCGTCATCTGTAGGTAGATAGATGCAACTTAAATCTAAAAAAAACTAAAATTAATTAATTTAATTTAATGAATGAATTAATATTTGAAAAAAACTCTATTAACATCCAGTGTCATCCACTGCAAGTTAAAAAAAACGCACTTCAACTTGAGTGGATGAATAACAAGCATTTTATGAACGATTGAAAATTTGAACAAGATATATATAGGGAGAGTGTGAGCTAATAGAAGGAATTGAATGGACAAGATTGTTTGGATTAATGTACATTTGTGAACAAAGATTTAAAAGTATAAATAATTTTAAAAAATCGAAAAATAAAAACCATTTGATTAACACTTCCGCTGCTAGTCAGAGCGAGGAATTCTGAAGGTCATTGCCTCGTGCCACAGAAATGGGTTTTTCCCAGAAAACGACTTACTTTTTATAACAAATATGCTTGAAAAGTGGTATTAAAACGTGATTATCTGTATCATACTCGTTATTTAAGTAATATTTGGACCTTTTCTGATAGAATATTTTAACTACACGTCAGCGCTTGATAGGCAGTAAAGATAAAATTATTTCCTAATTGCTTATAAAGTTATAAATTGGAAACCACATATCTTTACAACTAGCTTCTACCTTTACTAATTACACATTTAGCATAGCCCGACTCGTGGCTCAGCGGCAACGTGCGCCGATGTTGAGCATTAAGGTAGAGCTACAATCCGGGGCCAATGGCCAATTGGCTAGAACCTTGGCCTTTGGTACCACAGGCTTCAGGTTCGAATCCAGGCGGTGGCATGGATGTTTGTAAGTGGTTCGGAATCCACTTTAAACTGTAGGTACCAGTCTAATTAGCCTAAAGTGTGCAGAAAATGACCGTAGAGCGACAACCAAAACCAAACCAATCAATTCGATGGCAATCTTGTTGTATACACTGTTTCAAAAAACTAGAGTACTTGAGGGCGTTTGGGATGTTCAGCCTCTTTCCTGGGGAGTCGAACAACCTGGTGGGAGTTTTCCGGTATTCTCCCATACGATACGCAAATATTGGGTAATTCCCCCTAAAAACCCACCATAAAGGCACTGCCCTCCTTCTTCAGCGACACGAAGCCAAGTCAGGCATCTACCTTAGAGTGCTCCATCACAACAGAAGCTGCCCCCCCCCTTTCCTCCTTCCATATTGGTTCTTGGACTTGGTCTAACAGGTGGGCTGACACATAGATGGCGCTACTAGTGTTAAATCCATATAATTTTTAGTTAGCCCTAACCTTCAAAAGACACGTGTATAAATTTGACAGCTGTTGCACTATTAGTATGTGAGTTATAGCATTTTTAGTGAAGCAACTTTTGTTAGTTTGAAAAAATGTATAAAAAGGAATTTCGTGTGTTAATAGAGCATTGTTGTTTTGGCAAAAAAAAAATACTATTGAAGACAAGAATTGGCTTGATAAACACTATTCGGACTTTGCACCCGGAAAATCAACCGTAGAGAAGGGCTTTGCTAAATTTAAAAGAGGCGAAATGAGCACCGAGGCCGATGCACGCAGTGGATGCCCCAAAGAGGCTGTCACCGACGAAAACATCAAAAAAAGTCCACAAAACAATTTCTGATAACCGTAAAGTGAAGTTGATTCAGATAGCTGAGACCCTAAAGATATCAAAGGAGCGTGTTGGACATATCGTGAAGGAATATTTGGATATGCGAAAGCTCTATTCAAAGTGGCTGCCGCGCAGAGCTCACAATCGACCCAAAACAACAACAATTGATGATGAGAAACCCGAATTTTTGCGTCGATATGTGACAATGGATGAAACATGGCTGCATCATTTCACACCGGAGTCCAATCGACTGTCAGCCGAGTGGACTGCACGTGATGAACACTAAAAATGCTATAACTTCACTAAAACTGCTATAACTCACATACTAACAGTGCAACAGCTGTCAAATGTATACACGTGTTTTTTGAAGGTTTGGGCTAACTAAAAATCATATGGATTTAATACTAGTAGCGCCATCTATGTGTCAGCCTATGAACTTTTCAGTCCACCTGTTAGATGTTGTTGTCTATCACGTGCGATAAGTAATAACACTTAACATATATTGTAAATTAAAGAGAAGAATAAATGCTGCAGCGCAGCTCTTTCCGCGCGAACCTGAACATCACTATACATCACGCACGGGCGCGTGATTAATTCTTTAGCGTCGAAGCCACATCACGCGCTGGTGCGAGATCAGCAGGGACAATCTTAATCATTCTTGCTCTTGGCTACTCCAAAATTCATGCTAAATACAAAAACACTTACAAAATTAAATTATTGTAATATCAGGCATGAGATTCTTGATTGAATTTTATTTTATTTTATTATTTATTTTTATTAGATATAAAGTAATAAAAAAAAGATACGTTAGATAATTTTCAATTTTTTTTTTTATTATTATTATTTTTTTTTTCGTGCGGATGTCTGGCTCGCTGCCTTCGAAAGGTTACGCACCTTTGATCTAGATATTGCAATTTTTGTTGAGCTCATCAATTGTGTTTGTCACGTACGTGACCATGCAACAGATTACATAACTTACTAGCTCCCTGGCACTACAAAGGTGGGCCAAGGCCGTCTGCCTGCTGGCACATTCCGAGACGTTTTCTTTTTACAGGGTAAGGTTGGCAGCTCTATGCACTACAAACATAGTTGACCGGTATCTATGATTTAAAGTGGATTCCGAACCACTACAAACATCCATGGGACTCGAACACAGGCTCTATTGACCCGGCCATCAGACACCGCAATAGATTTTATAGAGTTGGTATTTCTCAAAATATATTGTTGTTCTAATGCAGCTGGCAACACAGTAACAGTTAATATTTATGCCATAAGCAAGGGCTGCACCTCTATTACTCCTTTAGCACTACCCAGGGGGCACGTGTAGCTTGAAGATATGCTATGGATGCGAGTAACACTACTTCCACGACGCTCTACGATCCTATGAGACCACGACCTACGGTTTAAAGTGGATTTCGAACCACTGCAAACATCCATGGTAACACCGGACTCGAACCCGAAACCTGTGGTACTGAAATCTTGCCACTCGGCCATTTGGTCCCCAAAATATATTGTACACTTTTAAAAGAATATATAAGACTTAATTAATTAATAATAACGTAACTAATCTGTAAAACTTAGATAAATTAATATGAAGATTACAATAAGTCTAATCCACTTTTATAAAAATTTAAACAATAACATTGCAATGAAGGGAAATTTTTTTTTTTTTTCAGTTTAAACAACATTTTTAATGTTATTTATAAGTTTCAATAGTGTTGCTAATGAAAATATTCGAAATTTTCTCGTTAAATTTTATCGGTCGTTTGAAATTCACACATCAATTTATATCTAATAAAAAAATATGAAGATAGAAATCTGGTGTATCTTTAAATGTCAATATCAAAATTCTTACAAAAGAAAATCAGTTTTAGCAATTATTGTTTTTAAAAAAAGGTAAATTTACTGTTTTAAGACTGAAATATAGTTTAATTGTTACTATATAATTAATGGCATGTATTAAATATTCACTTCCACTAATGAGAAAAACAGTAAGCTACTAATTATTAATGTTGTTGGATAATAATGTTTATTTATTATTTTTATTTCATAGAGAGTGAAAAACACGTTCAAGGAAAAAGAACGCATATTATTTCGACGTATCGGGTTGACGCAACTAGCTCTGCAGCTGTTTTAGGTATGTAACGTAACGTTCATTTTATGCAAATTATTTCCAAGAATTTTATTAACATTTACACTTTAAAAATTGAAAATACTTTAAAAATTTTATTGTCATACCAACAGATGGGGCCAGCCTTAAAAACCAATTGCATCATTAATTAAAAAATTGTTTAAAAATAAGATTGAATATTTAGAGATATTAAGATATATTTCTTATTTATTTTGTAAATCGAAATAGTGTAATAATGTAATATTGTAATAATGTAATATTGTATAATGTAATATTGTAATCTTGTATAATATAATATTGTATAATGTAATATTGTAATATTGTATAATGTAATATTGTAATATTGTATAATGTAATATTGTAATAATGTAATATTGTATAATGTAATATTGTAATAATGTAATATTGTATATAATCTAATATTGTAATAATGTAAATAGAAATCAATAGCATTCTTATCATAATTATAGAATAAAATTGTGTTTTAATACTGATTAGAATAATAAAATGGGAGCCAGATGGCCGAGTGTCTAACGCTCTGGCTCTCGGTGCCACAGGTTTCGGGTTCGAATCCCGGCCGTGCCATGGTCATTGTAGTGGTTCGGAATCCACTTTAAACTTGCAGGTACCGGTCTAATATGATCGTAGAGAATTGTGGGAATAGAGTTACTCGCACCCGTAGCATATCTTCAAGCTGCCTTGAATAGTGCTAAATGAGTAACAGATGTGCAGCCCTTGCTTACGGCATAAAGATTAATGATGGCCTGATGGCCTAGTGTCTAACGCTCTGGCTCTCAGTGTCACAGGTTTGGGTTCGAATCCCAGCGATGCCATAGATGTTTGTAGTGGTTTGGAATCCACTTTAAACCGCAGGTCCCGGTTTAATGTGTTCGCAGAGCGTTGTCTTGAGGTTTAGTCAGTCTTCAGCCCTCGTGGTACCTCGTTAAAGTGAAGCTGCATATTACCCTTAGCCATGGAGCCGTCGCATGCAACGGGTCTATAGGACCGGGGCTTGCACCAGGGGCATTAGTAACATAATAAAATTTTTATTTTATTCGAATTTTTTATTACCGATCCACATAAAGCCGCGCATATTTAGTTATTATTTTTGTTCATCGATTAGCTTGTTAGTTTTATTATCACACACTAAATTAAAATACGGATTTTTCATATTTTAATTTAGTGTGTGATAATAAAACTAATGGCTTTTTTGTGCTTATGGTTGATAAAGCGCAATTTATCTGAATAAATCACTTTTTATCAGTTTTAATTTGTTACCAAATATGACCCTGCATACCTCGGTTACAGGAAATTACATTTTCGGTTACGTTTTTTGATAAAAAAAATTGTGAATAGTTCTGAAAATTTCGTAAATTTTGCCTTTATAGCCGTGCAAATTGAATTCCTAATGCAAATGTAAGGAATTTGATGTTTTATTGCATTCTGCCACTCGATGGTGAATTAGCCCTTTGGAAGAATAAATATTGCCTCTAGTAGAAATTTTATGCTAAAGATGAATTGTGATTGCCTCTGTTTAGTTTAAGAATATTTTGAGTACTACAAGGAATAATAGACTCAACAGCTATTAAAAGCCCTCCTCTTCATGTGTCGTCAATAGGGGGCCTGAATGGTCGAGTGGCTAGCGCTCTGGCGCTCGGTACCACAGGTTTCGGGTTCGAGTCCCGGAGGTGTCATGGGTGTTTGCAGTTTTTCGGAATCCCCTTTAAGCCGTAGGTTCCGGTCTCCTATGACTGTAAGAGCGTCACGGAGCAAAAGTCAGACTTCTACCTACGGGTGGTCCATCACAAGAGAAGCTGCCCCTTTCCCTCCATACATGAGTAGATCACTCATGGGATGTCCGTCAAGCACTGCAGGACATTGAGGATTAGTCACAACAATAAATTAGTTTGTCTAGAAGTGGAATAGGTCTTCCGAATTAAGAAAATTTTCTTGTATCACAAAAACTTAAACTGAAGAGTAAAATCGTAGTAAAAGAGGATTTTTGCTTAGGATAATTCAAGTATTCCATTGTAAAGTATTAAATGGGGAATAAAACATGAAAACCAATCTCTCTGACACTTGGTGCCACAGATTTCGGGTTCGAGACCCGGCGGTGCCATGGATGTTTGTAGTGGTTTGGAATCCACTTTAAAATGTAGGTCCTGGTATAATATAATTGTAGAGCGTTGGGCATAAGGCTGACAACACTACCCTGTAAAAAGAAAACAACTCCTGTCTCAAAATCTGCCAGTAGGAAGACGGCCCTTGACCCATCATGAGGCTGTTGCGCCAATGAAGATTAGATTTCGCTTGCTCTCTAAAGTCATGTTGTGTACATTTTGGGCTAATTAGACCGGGACCTACAATTTAAAGTAGATTCCGAACCACTCACAAACATCCATGCCACCACCAGGATTCGAACCTAAAGCCCGTGGTACCAAGGGCCAGAGCGCTGGTCAATTGGCCATCAGGCCACTCGCTAATGAAGAAGAAGAATATAAAAACAAAAGTTCAGAAAAATTTAATAAATAAAAAAACAACTTAATTCACTTTTTTAGTGCTCTAGACTGATTTTTATGCCACATTATGAGTGGTGAGATATGTAGATCTGTGATCGTAGGCTTGTCATTATGCTGTCGATATAATGTAATACTTTCAAGCCCAGTTTTTTTTTCCATTCAATAATTTTTATATGGGCCTGAATGGCAGAGTGGCTAGCGCTCTGGCGCTCGGTACCACAGGTTTTGGGTTCGAGTCCCGGCGGTGCCATGGATGTTTGTAGTGGTTCGGAATCCACTTTAAACTGTAGGTCCCGTCTAATAGGATCGTAGTGCGTTGCGGAGTCATTGTTACTCCGCGTCCGTGGCTTATCTTCAAGTTACACGCGCCTCCTGGGTCATGCAAAGTGAGTAACGTCTGTGCAGCGCTTGCCTTAAGGCATCCAAGACCAAGCTGTCTAAGTGTTTGCCAGCTGCATTAGAAAGAAAAAAAAATAATTTTTATATCAAATGAAGTTATTGAAGTTGTACCGATGGGTGAAAGAGCTTCTTTATCCCTTGATTGAGGAAGATGAGGAATAAGGTTATATTTTCTGGGAAAGCTTTAGTTAAATCAGGGGTGGCCAGCCCGCGGCCCGGGAGATTCATCACACTTTTACGAAATGCATTTATTTTACAATGGCCAAGGGAGTGAATAGGAGGAATCTGTCATATATTCGCAAGAATATATGATGGATTAATATATAACGCAAGAATATATAACTCATAAATAAAACAGGCAATATCCATATATTCGCAAGAATATATGACGATATTGCCTGTTTGTTCGCAGAATAATTGAATTATATTCTGCGAACCCATGCATCTTGGAACATCAAATATAACACGTTCTATGCTTCACTTTAAGTGACCTCAGTGACGCAGTGACCATCCCTAGATACGCACAGTAGATTATTGATAGCAGAGAACCAGACTCGTAGTTGAATTGTTAGCCTTACATCTGCGAATCGTGTTTTTTTTTTTTTTTTTTTTTTTTCTTTAAATGAAATTGACCCAACACAAAACACGCTTAAATATAACGGACTCTAACCTGTAACACCTATTACGATGTGCAAATACCCAAATGGAGTTCGATTTGCAAAAGCTAAGTGAAAGAATAGAGAAACAAATATCACACTAGTAAAATAAATATTTTTTAATAATTTCATTTATATTTACATACATTTTATATTTCCTTTTTCGTGTAATATATTTCTTTACAATGTGCGTTTTGCGTCATTATTACTATATTATCTATGTTTACATGTAAGAATAATAGCAAACTCAATAATAATAACTCGTTATGTTTCAACTGTTTACTCCAAAAAAATGTCTATAGTCAAATCTAATATGAGGATATATAATTTCATATGTGGCCCGCGGAGTTGTGATCACTTCCAAAAGGGCACAAGGTCATTTGGGTTGGCCACCCAGGTTAGCGTCCGTTATATTTGAGCGTGTTTTGTGTTGGTGAATTTCATTTTAGGGAGAAAAAAAAAAAAACGACCTGCAGGTGTAAGGTTAACAATTCAACTAAGAATCTGGTTCTCTGCTGTCAACAATCAACTGTGCGTATCTAGAGATGGTCACTGAGGTCACTTAAAGTGAAGCATAGAAGCTGTTATATTAGATGTTCCAAGTTGCGCGCGCCTCATGAGTTCGCAGAATATAATTTAATTCTTCTGCGAACTCATAGCCTTAAACTGATAAATAAAACAGGCAATATCCGTAATATATTCGCAAGAATATTATTTTAAAATCAAGGTTAATTTTTCCTCATAATTTCGACAGTTAATTTTCGAATATATGAATGAACACATAATATATTTTTTAATATATTGGTTTTCATTGCTTTGGCCATTATGAAATAAATATATTTGATAAATTTCACGGGCTGCGAAAATACTCAAGGCGGGCCGCGGGTTGGCCACCCCTGAGTTAGAATACCACGGTGAACTTTGAAATTAAGATCTTTGTCAGGTCTGCATTCTAGTAAATTGGAGTTTAAAGCGGTATCCACCCTATTAAATTCCAAATACACATCAACTCAAAATGTAGGACCTTCTCGATTTACACTGAACACCAAGCAAAATCTAACAACTAGAGTTAAAATTAGTTACATTTAAAATCGAAAGTTAAAAAAGTTAAGAGTTAAAATCTAAAGTGAAAGAAAAAGATATAGACTAAATCTAAAAGAATGTCGAAACAAAAAAAAGATACTACCAGAAAAAACCAAAAGCACTATCAAATGAGCAAATTGCGATAATAGCCAAGCTGTCTTCTAATTAGCCGCCAATAAGCAAATACATGTGCACACCTTTATTTTGATTTTGCTTAGTGATTCATTTCTAAAGCAGAGATAGCATTTAAAAGAAGAACGATAATAGTTAGAAGAACTTGAACCTTTAAGTGATCTCAGTGACAGAGTGACCACCCCTAGATATGCACAGTTGATTGTTGATAGCAAAGCAAACCAGACTCTTAGTTGAAGTTGTTAGCGCTTTTAGATCAACTTACACTTGCGAATCGTTTTTTTTCGAAAATGAAATTGCCCCAACACAAAACACGCTCAAACATAACGGACAAAACACCCATTATAATGAACAAATACCCAAATCGAGATCGATTTGCAAAAGCCAAGTGAAAGAGTGGTTTGTTTGTTTGTCGCTCTACGGTCATCTTATGCACATGTTAGGCTAAACAGACGGGGACCTACAGTTTAAAGTGGATTCCGAACCACTACAAACACCCATGGCACAGCCGGGGCTCAAACCCGAAACCTGTGGTACCGAGCGCCAGAGCGCTAGCCACTCGGCCATTCAGGCCCTAAGTGAAAGAGTGGAGAAACAAATACCGCAATAGTAAAATAAATATTTTTTAATGATTTCACTTTTTTATTTCTTTTATATTTATATGTTTTTTATATTTCATTTTTAGTGTTATCTATTTCTTTACAATGTGCGCTTAGTATCCTTATTATTATATTATCTATGGTTGCATGTAAGAAAAATAGTAAACACAGAAATAATAACTCATTACGTTTCAATTTTTTACTCCAAAAATGTCTGTAATGGGTCTAAATCTAATATGGAGATATATAGTTGTAAATGCGGCTCGCGAAGTTATAATGCATTTCCAAAGTGACCCGCAAGATCATTTGGTTGACCATCCCTGAACTAGAGTTAAAGTTAGTTACAGTTAAAATCGAAAGTTAAAAAATTAGAATTAAAATCGAAAGTGAAAGAAAAAATACATAGATCACTTATCTAAGATGAAGACTAAATCTAAAAAAAACAGAAAAAATACTACCAGAAAACACCAAAAGCATTAACAAATGAACAAATTGTGATAATAGCCAAGCTATCTTCTAATTAGTCCCAACAAGCAAATATATACGCACACCTTTATTTTGATTTCGTTTGGTGATTCATTTTGGTGAAAGTAGAGATAACATTTAAAAGAAAAAACGATAATAGTTAAAAGAACCCGAAATGATAACGACATTTGAATGGGTTTCTACCAGAAAAAATTTCAATGCAAATAAATGACTCAATTCGATTACGTATCAATCGGAAATTATTTTCTTTTATCACCAAGCATATAATACTATAAAATTTTTTCTTAATTTGTTATAAACAATGCTAAGTGAAACATTTTTTAGTACAATATTAATAATCTAAAAGCATAATTCGTTATAAGACTAATCTAGATATTTTGTGTTTTTAGAAATAAATAGCAGATTTAAATAATTAACAAATAATAAATAAATGGCGACTTATTGTGAATTTAGAAATAAATAGCAGATCTAAATAATTAACAAATAATAAATAAATAGCAACTTTTTGTGAATTTAGAAATAAATTGCAGATTTTAAAAATTAAAAAATAATAATTAGCGACTTATTGGGAATTTAGTAATAAGTAGCATATTTATATAATAAACAAATAATAAATAAATAGCGATTTATTGTGAATTTAGAAATAAATATCAGATTTAAATAATTCACAAATAATAAATAAATAGCGAGTTATTGTGAATTTAGAAATAAATAGTAGATTTAAATAATTAACAAATAATAAATAAATAGCGACTTATCGTGAATTTAGAAATAAATATCCGATTTAAATAGTTAACAAATAATAAATAAATAGCCACTTACTGTAAATTTAGAAATAAATTGCAGATTTAAATAATTAACAAATAATAAATAAATAGCGATTTATTCTGAATTTAGATATAAATAGCAGATTTTAATAATTAACAAATAATAAGTAATATAGCGACTTATTATGAATTTAGAAATAAGTAGATTTAAGTAGTTAACAAATAATAAATAAATAATGTGAATTACGTGTGAATTTAGAAATATTATTATCGCTATTTATTTATTATTTGTTAATTGCTTAAATCGACAAATAATAAATAAATAGCGAGTTATTGTGAATTTAGAAATAAATAGCAGATTTAAAAGAATTAACAAATAATGAATAAATAGGGACTTACTGTGTGAAATAAATAGCCGATTTAAAAGATTTTTTTAATCGCATTTTTCATAAAATGCACGTAAGTAAATAATTCTGAAAAATTTGATAGAAAAAATATTAATCGAAACATTTTTGAATGTTAGACAAATAAGGACATAATAGGATATAATTCATAATAATAAAACTAATCCAAAAATATTTTGTGTTTTAAAATAAATTAAAAATTTATCAGTTTAATTTATGATTTAAAATTTATTTTGAATAGATTAATTGATTGAAAATGATTAATTAATTGAATTAATTGATTGAATTGACTTCATTAGAAATTGATAATTGATTTTAATTAACTATTTAAAATAAATTAATGATTTATCATTTTAATTAATGATTTAAAATTGATTTTGAATAGATTAATTGTTTGAAAATGATTTTGAATAGATTAATTGATTGAAAATGATTAAATAATTGAATTAATTGATTGAATTGACTTCATTAGAAATTGATAATTGATTTTAATTAACTATTTAAAATAAATTAATGATTTATCATTTTAATTAATGATTTAAAATTGATTTTGAATAGATTAATTCATTTAAAATTATTAATTAATTGAATTAATTGATTGAATTGACTTCATTAGAAATTGATAATTGATTTTAATTAACTATTTAAAATAAATTAATGATTTATCATTTTAATTAATGATTTAAAATTGATTTTGAATAGATTAATTGTTTGAAAATGATTTTGAATAGATTAATTGATTGAAAATGATTAAATAATTGAATTAAATGATTGAATTGATTTGATTAGAAATTGACAATTGATTTTAATTAATTATTTAAAATAAATTAATGATTTTTGTTTCATAAAATGTATGTAAGTGAATAATTGTGAAAAAAATTGCTAGAGATAATGCTAATCGAAATAATTTTGAATGTTAGACTAATAAGGACATAATAAATAGGATATAATTCATAATAATAAAACTAATCTAAATATTTTGGGTTTTAAAATAAATAAATAGATCTTTTATTTTAAAACACAAAATTAAAATAATGAGATCTAATGTAAATCTTTTATTAAAATAAATAAAAGATTTACATTAAAAAATTAATACTTAAATAGCATAATTCTTTATGTTTTTAAAAATAAATGCTAGATTTGAAAAAAAAGAATTATTCTAATTTTTTTCATAAAATGCATGTGTTATGAAGCGCAGACGAAACGAAACAAAAAAAAATCTTTTGACAGCTGAATCCTGAAAATCTTTTGACAAAAAATCCAAAAAAAGAACAGCTGAATTTAATATCGTTCAACTCAATACATGGGTAGGTGTTACAGGACAAAGCTTTTACGTAAAGCTTTCAACACAGAAGTTTATCAATAGTCTATCCTTCAAATGCAGCTGAAGTTATTTTTGAATTATCTTTCAGCGATCCATTTATGTTTAGAATAGACATGCTATGCGTTTGTTGCATCAAAACAAGTAAGTTTTAAACAATAACATTTCCTGAACCTTCGTAGCACTTCTAGCGTGAGTTATTATTTATTCTAACTTCATATATATATATTTGTGTATTAAATAAAACTGTAATTGAAATATTTGAAACTATAAAGTTTACAATTCTTGATTCTAATTATAACGTTATAGAGTTTTTAAAGTAAGCTTAAATTTTTTTACATTATTTCTCTATTATTTTTTTTGTTACAATCATTGTTAAAATTAAGAAACCGAAAGAAACCATGATATTTTTTGAAAAATAAAAAAAACTTTTTAATAAAATAAAATTAAATCTGTACGAAACAAAATTTTTTTAAAAAAAGTGTTTTCATTTAATTTGTTTATTTTTGTATAGGCTTAATATCATATGTTATGAAGATCAAAATAGTATTATGATTAAATAAAATAATTTAAATATTTTTTTCCAAATGGAAACTTTTTTCAGGAGCATTCAGAAAAAAAAATTAACGATTTCAGTTTATAATTGAACATATATAATGTATATATATGGTAATTTCATTTCATTATCTTGAGATTTATGCACACCATTTATAAAACTAAATAGCTAATACTTATTTTTACCTTTGTTTTAAAAGAAGCAATTCCAAACGTATGTACTACTGTGCCCAAAAAGCAAGACCAATTTTCAATTTAAAATTCCCGGGGCTTATGGAATAACAATTTTTTTTTCTTTTTTAGTTTGCTGGTACTGTCCTTGACATCTGTGAAAAATTTGACGTCAAAATATTCATTAGCGTTTGAGTTACGCTTGGCTTTGGGAGACGCTAAAACTGATTCCGGTGATTTTTGAAATGTCCAAATTAATTGAGCAAAGAACTTGTATTGATGCATTACGGTGGTCGTGGAAGCCCATATCGTTCCACAACCACCGTATTCACACCGTGCGACTTTTAGCTATTCCCTAAATTTAAAAGACCACTCCGGGGACACCGTTTTGAATTGATAGAAGACACTCAACTTGAATCGGCGCGCGCTTTGAAGGCCATCCCTGCCGATGACTTTTTAGCATGCATTGAGGATTGGAAAAAAAGTTGGCATAAGTGCATTGTATCGGAGGTTATTACTTTGAAGGTGACGAAAAAAATTTGAAAGAATAAAAAAAGAATTTTTGAAAATAAAAAATTGGTCTTGCTTTTTGGATACAGTAGTATATGTACTTATTAACCTTACTTAGTATTAGGTATAAACCTACTATATTTTTCGTTCTATTGGATGCCTTCTGTATATCAATGGTCACATGATCATGTGTCACGTGATACAAATTTTTGTATAAAATCAGCTGCTATACTGCCGAATGTATGGTTTATTTTCAAATACTAATCGAAAACGACTTCTTAAAATTCTTAACTCTAAAATTTCTCCCCTATTTGCCCTTCCTTTTGTTTTCGTAAATTTTCATCCACTTTTTCTTAAATTCCACAGACATAACCAAAATTTTTTTCTAATGAAGCAAGTTTCTTATCACTGTAGATATGAACCTCCATATGGTAAGCATGCTCCAATGAATCATCACCAAACAGAATAAATGGTCATATATCGATTGTATTCCTTTATCGTTTATATATGCATTGAATTTGGATTTCTCCCTGTTATTGGAATACGTCGCTGGATTTGTTTCGACTTTAACCCAGTTATCAAACAAACAAAAATAGCATGGTTTATAATGTGATGAGGGTACGCATTCCTTGGAAACGTTATCTTCAGGATATCCAAAATCTTTTTCTTTATTTCCTGATGCCTTTCTTTTCTTCCTGTATTTATATGTTTGTAAATATTCTTTTTATTTGCTTCTGCAGCGTTTGCCCTTTATTTTTTTATGTATGTATACTTTTCATGATTGTTAGTTTCGCTGTTTGTAGCTGATGCTCACTTTGAAATTTCAAATCATTTTTGATTTATTTATTGTAGGAAACTCACTCATAGTCACACGAAAATATGTATAGCGAAACCTAATTTAAGGCTTTGGTAAACAAACTTACTGAGTTTCTTACCTTGAGACTCAAACCTAAAGATATATATATATATATATATATATATATATATATATCTTTAGGTTTGAGTCTTCATAAAGCCTTCAGGTTGGAAGAAGAGGTAAATAAGATATAAATCCCACATTGCATCCGAAGAAGTATTCATTGCAAAATGTGTTGGCACATTCTACATGTAACACTGAATCTGTTACATATTTGTTTTTCTAATGTCGGGTGACTATAGATCAAAGAGCAAAGCATTCAACAATGATATTAATGAATCTTTGATTGAGTTGCGGAGTGTATTAGATGTAAGTTGCATCCCTACAATGAAAATAAATTTTATTTGTTATTTATTTAGCTCAATTTATGATGAGTTTATAATAGAAAATATACAGATTCTCTGTAAATAAAAACCTGTATTTTTTGATACAACGATGGAGTTTTTTTAAAAACAAAATTTCTAATATAATTTACAGCTTTAGCCGAAAATACTTTCACTACTTCATTTTATTCCTAAAAGCCTATCTGATGAAATGAAATATGATTAAGATATTTTTTATGCTTATTTTTTTATTGTTTTTATAAATATGAAGAAAAAAATAGATACAAGAAAACAATGTTTGTTACATATTTTTCATTTTCTGTCAAATTTTAATTTATTGCTATTACTGGTAATATAATCTGTTGTTTCATCTGAATATATGAACTAAATCTGTTTGATAAATTTTTTATCTGATGAAAATAATCTTTTTTAAAAATGTATAAAAAGGATTTTTCTTAATTTTTTTCTGCTAATTATTATTACACAATTATAAAAGAAATAAGTAAATAAAAAAAACAATATTTATTTCATGGATATAAAATTATAATAGAAGTAAGTATATTTGTGTATTTTTTTTAAACAATATTTATTAATAAAACAAATTTTTAATTGCTGTAAAAGGTGCATTTTTATAAAATTTTAGTATTCATAATAGGCTATATTAAATAAATAAATGAAAAAGTGAAAACAAAAAGTGATATTTATTTAGTAATAGATTAATCAAATAAGAAGTAACATTTTTATATTAAAACTAAAAGGAAAAATATTTCAAAATTACTAAGATTTTATTGAAGCAACTGTTTTATTTGTTTTCCAGCTTTGAAATTAATGATGCCTGAATATCAGATATTACTTGGAAGCTAAATATCTTACAGTAATAACTATACTATCCAAGTATCCTACGACAAAACATCATAGATTTCAATCAATAAAAGTTTAACCTGTTACTTAAGAAATTTGAAGATATGTCTACATTACAAATAGGTAAGTAGCATTTTAATATAATATTTTTAAAACAACATAAGATTATTTTTCCTAATTAAATAAATATAAAATTTAAAACAACATAAGATTATTTTTCCTAATTAAAATTCCGGTTAAAAAGTAATTAAAATAAATTAAATATTAATTAGGAAAAAATTAAATAATCAAATATTTAATTAGAAAAAAAAAATTTCCTTATTAAATAAATATAAAATTTAATTTAAATTAATAAATTAATTAATTAAAATTGAAATAGTAGTTAAATTTTAATTTAAGTTAAAATTAAAAGTTTAAAGTAAAGTAAATTTTAAATTTCAGTGCTAATACTCGTAATAACTTATTTTTCATTTTAAATGTGACAATATTGATTTTTTCCGCTCATTTTTTAACTATTCACTAAAAATATCAATTTTGTTCCTTTTAATTTGAATAAATTAAAGTAATTCATTAAAGAGGTGTTATTATCCATAATCTAAAAGTATATTAATATCATGATTGATAAGAGTTATTTGATAAGAATAAATAAAATTACATAACACCATAAAAAGATTTAAATTAAATAGATAGAAACAATAAAGAAGCTTTTAAATTTATAAATTGTTCTGATATAAATTATCCTTAGAAATAATTAAAAAAAAAATAATAATAATAATAATAAAGCTAATATTAAAAATAGGTATTTTTAAAAATTCAAGTGCAATGATTATTACCTATGCTTGTTACAACTCATTCTCTCTCTTTTCGATTAAAAAAATATGGTCAGTCTACACATTATAAGTATTACACATATTTTGAGAAATATTGAAAATTTTAATAACGTAAAAGTATTTTAAAGAAGTTTTCACATTTACGAATAATTAAAAATTTGGGGAAATAATATGCATTTTGGATATCAGATTTTTTCCCTCCAGTTTAATAATCTTTATTTTTGTTCTCAATTAATAAACGCGAAAAATATTGCAGACTTTTTTTCTCTGAAAATCCGTCATTTAATGTAAAAAATGTACGTTGACATTTTGGAGTTCTTGCTTAACTGTTTCTAAATCATGCCATCAAACGTCATTGTGTCGACTTCGCCAATATTTTTTTAAAAAAGAAAATGAAATAAAAAATAACAAATATGAAAGAGAAAGCGCCAAGTTGTAAAGCTGATCCTTCTTTTCGCATCCTTCTTATCTCATTAGTCCTATGTACCTGGCGTAATAGCCATTGCCAGATGCCTTTTAACAATGGCTTTATATTATTTATCTTGCCCTGTTTGGCAACAATATTTCGTAAATTTTCGGTTATGAAGTAGGGATTGTAAAGTTTTCAGTTTCGCAGACACTTGATTAGGAAATGCAAACATGAAACCTGGAATTTATGGAGACTTAGGAGAACTTGGAGGTACTATTTATAGTATAAATCATCGCCCTTAAGCATGGCAAAGAAAGAATTCAAAAATGCAATATAATTACATAACATTGTTTTTATATATATATATATAAAAGGATCGTCGCATAACCGGATGACGTGCAGTGAAGCCAACCATAACACTACTCCCCTACTTTGTTTACATTTTTAATATTTACCCACTTTGCAATATAACATGTCTTATCCACTGCAGTATGATTGCAGTAATTTTTTATTAAGTATGTTTATTATTTTGCAAGTTACAAATCAAAATATGGTCCACCTATTATTAATTACATATAGTTTTTATTTTCACTTTA
Source organism: Caerostris darwini (assembly GCA_021605075.1). NCBI lineage: Eukaryota > Metazoa > Arthropoda > Arachnida > Araneae > Araneidae > Caerostris > Caerostris darwini. The sequence continues at coordinate 296,811 of BPLQ01001573.1, forward strand.
TACATGAAACAATAAAAATTTGAAGAAATACTTTTTAATTATTAAAATTTTTTCTTAATTAAGTTTAGAAATTTGCCTTTTTTTAAATTTAAAATGCTATTAAAGAAATCCATTGAATATTAATTCACAATTATTTAATAAAAATTCTTTTGATAAAAAAGTATTTTTATAATCCACATTTCTAGCCAATTTTTCATTGTAATTCAAATAGAAAATAAATGTATAGCTTATTAAATATTATATTTTTTGATAAGTTATTTCCAGTTCTTTTCAATTTCCATTCATATAATATTAATGTTTCATTTAAGTTTTTATTCCACCTTTAAAGTACTTTTACTTTTAAATCTCTCTCTCTCTCTCTCTCTCTGTGTGTGTGTGTAATTTATTAATTTGCAATATTGTGAAAACATTTATTTTGATTTAAATTTTAAAAAAACATGTATTGTTTTGAAATAGTTTAATGTGAGATTATCTGTAAAAACTAATTTATTTACTTATTGCTATGTATAGATAAATTTTTATTTCTTAATTTTTGCATTAATAACAATCTTCCTTTAATATGTTATTAAATTTTTTTATGTAAGTGTGAAGTAATCAATTGCAATAATCTAACTTAAATAAAACTAGCTTGAACAGTCTTAAAAAAATTATTTTCACACTTTTTTTTTTATTTTATTGTAATACCTAGAAATAATTTATTCAAAAATTGATCAATTGAGCAGAACTGATATATCTATATTCAGGATTGCAAATATTTTTTGTATGTAATTAAAGGCCATTACTCTTTAAAAGTTTTTAAAAAAAATATTGTGCCACTGTTATTCTATTCAGAATAATATATAATATACTAGTATATTAATTTTATTGCCAAAAACATATGTCTATGAAATAATGTTTTTATGTTTATATTAATGGAAATATTGATAAAAATATGTATATACTTAAAAAAAAAAGGATTACTGTATAGATATCTCTTAACTATGAACTTAAAATGACCAAAAGTTATAATTAATTCTCTATTTCCAAATTGATAAAGAATTACGGGCAAATTAGCTGGATGAAGTAAAGGGGAAAAAAGGAATAGTCTGATTCAAATGATTAATTTAAAAAAAAAGATTTTTGAGTATATTTCTTTAAAAAAAGGAAATTAGCAGGAATTACTCATTTAAATTACTCTTAACTAGTGGCAATTCCACATCTGTATTTAAAAATAACATATTTGTATCTAAATTAAATAATATTTAGATATATTTTACAGTGAAATAAACATTTTATTTTAGTAGGCCTTTATTTTTTTAAATTTGGCATTTTCATGTCATAGGGTCCTTTGTAACAGGCTAAACATGTATATATTACATTATGGTGTGATTTAAAAACATTTTACTAATAAATTAATAAAGTAATCAGCATTTTTGTCTCTTTTATTATCATGGCATTTAAAGTATTTTGTCCCATATGTAGCCAAAATATGAATTGAAGGGCAGTCTTTGTTTAATAAAATAATAATTCAATAAGATTTTTCTTAATCTGTCATGTTATAGAAGCTTGTAATTCCTCTATTTATTTTATTATTATTTTTTATTATTATTATTATTTAAAGCAAGATCAGTAATCACTTCTAAAAGAGCTTGGTGGCAATTTTTCAATTATCTTATTTTTTCAAATAATAATGTATCTTATAATAAAAGTTAAAAGTATTTCAGTGTTGATTAAATTATGCGAAAGCATGTCAACTAAAAATGTAAAATTACTATTTGTAAATCTCTTAGATCTAATTTTGTTGTCAAAACATGAAGATTCTTTACATATTAAATTTGGCAATGCTATTATAGTCAAAAGTAAATAAAAAAAAATCTCTACATTTTATATTATCCATTTAATTATTTATAAATGTTTTTTTTAATTTAAACATTTATGATTGTTTTGATGAACATAAAATTATTATTGATAAAATAATAAAACAGGAAAAATTAAAATTTCATTACTTTCAAAACAGAAAATTAAATGGGGGACCTCATTATAATTAGAAATCATCCAAAGTAATGCATTTAAATGCTTTATTGCTCATTTTGATAACTAAAGGGTGTTTCAACAAAAGGTTTCATGTTAAAGTGCGGTCAGATTTGCAGCTGCCATTCTATAACATTTGAATAGTAAAAATTAAATGTTTAATGAAAAGATAGGCACTAGCATAGGGGTGGCCAACTTGCAGGCTGCATACAGCCCGCCTTGAATATTTTTATGGCCTGTGATATTTATCTCACTATTACAAAATATATTTATTTTATAATTTCCAAAGTAGTGAAAACCAATGTGTTAAAAAAATACATTATGTATGCATTCATATATTCAAAAATTAACTGTCGAAAATTATGAAAAAAAATTAACCTAATATTTTAAAACAATATTCTTGCAAATATATGACAGGTATTGCCTGTTTTATTTATGAGTTTACAGCTATGAGTATGCAGAATAATTAAATTATATTCTACGAACTCATAATGCCCATGCATCTTGGAACATCTAATATAACAGGTTCTATGTTTTTCTTTATGTGACCTCAGTGACCATCCCTAGATATGCACAGTTGATAACAGAGCAAACCAGACTCTTAGTTCAAGTTGTTAGTATTTTTGGTTCAACTTAACCTGCAAATCATTTTTTCTAAAATGAAATTAACCAAAAGCAAAACAATCTCAAACATAACTGTAACGCACATTACGATATCCAAATTGAGATCGATTTACAAAAGCTAAGTGAAAGAGTGTAAAAACAAATATTGCTCTAGTAAAATAAATATTTTTTAATGCTTTAATTTTGTTTTATTTTTTTTATATTTATATGTTTTTTATATTTCATTTTTAGTGTTATATATATTTCTTTACAATATGCATTTAGTATCATTATTATTACACTATCTATGTTTACATGTAAGAATAATCGTAAAGTTTTCAGTAAACACAAAAATGATAACTCATTATGTTTCAATTTTTCACCTCAAAAAAATGTTTAGAGTGGATCTAAATCTAATATGGGGATATATAATTTTATATGCGGCCCAGAGTTTGGATGCATTTCCAAAGTGGCCTTCAAGGCTATTTGAGTTGGCCCTGCATTAGCACAATGCATTGAAAAACTGAAAATTTGCTACAAAAACGGTTATAGTTTTGCTGAAATAATTCACAAAGTTTGTGCTTTTGCAGAAGATCCTTGTTTGTCAATTTGAAGATGCTCTCAACAATTGGGCATATTTATAGGCAGCTTGCACCCTTTGCAAAAGAGCTTGTTTTAAATGCTTATAAAATCCATCTGATACAATAATTGCAGCCGGCTGACCATATATAATACTGCACATTCATTTATATGTATTTTGACACTGTTAGACTTTTTCCTTTGCAGCTGGTTTAAAGATAATTAAGATCTATTCCAGCGATATTTGAAGCACAGAAAGACAATATCAGAAACAGAAATGGCCGTAGTAGAGCCTCAATTGTGAGAAACTGTCATGGAAAATTTCCTCCAGAAATTAACTACCTGTAAGAAAAGCCTAGATAGCCATTTTGCAGTTATTGTATTCTATTGTTAATTGCATAGTTTGTATTTGGATTGAAATAAAAATATTGTGTTTTCCAGAAAACTTTTTTTTTTATAAAATAAAAGGAAACATCTTGTTGGAACATCCTTTGTATACGCTCAGGTCAAATAATTAAAAGTCATTTTATTAATAGTGTAAATGTCTTAATGCATTTGAAATATTTTTTTATTTTATATTTGAGAGATTTCTAGTGCTATAAGTGCTTTGTGTTGATTAACACTGTGTTGATGTTATACGGAACTAGGTGCATTATGCAATTATTCAGGATTGATGCTTACACAGATGATTTTTATTGTAAAATATCTTTTTTGATGCTTGTGTTCAAAATTAACATGATGCAAGTATTTAAAAAACATTTTAATTTCAGATGATGATGATGACCAAACCTCAGGAATTACAGAAATTCCTGACATTATTGAACATAGAGTAATTCACTTAAATGCCCTTCAGAAGCAAAAGTTTTGCATTAACAGAATAAGGTAACATAATTTGGGTTTTCCTACTGATATTAATTTGCTAATAATTGGGGGTTTTACCCAACATCTGTGAGCCTCATGTACCACTTATGTATCACACGAACAACCTTCCAACGGGTGAATGGGGTTGGACTTTTAGGGGTAACTGTTCTGTATTTGCATGTTCTATGGAAGAAAACTCCCACCAGGGAGCCTGACTATCAATATAAGATGCTTTTACAGATGTTGTCACAATCGCTGTCAAGTCTTCTCATTTCTGAAAGCAATGACTACAACAATACTGCCAGTGGATTCGAACCCCTGCCTTCCTGCGTATTAATTGCTAATGTTCCCACTGGGCCATATATAGAGCATATATATTTAAGGGATTCTACTTTTAGAAATTATTTTTAAAAATCATAAATGCATAGATAATAATGGTTTATTTAATTACATGTTCAAAAGAATCTTTTATATTTATAAAAATTTAATTAATATAGCTGGAATTCAGCTGATAATGTTTAACTGAAATCAATTATAGAAATTAAAGAGTTTATAAAATCATTTGAGATTTTACTAATCTCTATTTATTTAAGCTTTAATCACCAATTTTCGTTTTATTGGTTAATCTGTATTTCAACAAATCTCCCCAAAGCTACAAGCAAAAGAAAACTAATTCTGTTCTTTATTAAGGCTACTTATAACGTTCTAATGCAGCTGGCAATACAGAGACAGTTAATCTTTATGCTATAAGCAAGGACTGCATCACTGTTACTCATTTAGCACCCAGGGGGTACATGTAGCTTGAAACTTATAATGTAAATAACAGCAACATAAATTTATTATTTATTACTTATAATGTAAAATAATAAATTTATGTTACTGTTATTTTATATTATTTATAAATAGATTAAAATTTATTTTAAAGTTTGTTATCATATAAAATCATTCTGTTTAAAATATCTTTGTGTTTTGAATATTAAATTGTATTAAAAAATTTTTTATTTATTTCAGCACTGCCAAATACAACTTATTCTCATTTCTGCCAAAATTTCTGTTTGAACAATTCAGGCGTTACTCCAACATCTTTTTCTTGTTTATTGCACTTTTACAAGTATGATTTAATTGAATTATCTATTAATATATATATATATATATATATATATATGTGTGTGTGTGTGTGTATTTGTATTTTAAATTATTCTTAATATAGTAACTGTTTTCATTACATTATTTTCTTATTGTAGCAAATCCCAAATGTTTCACCTACTGGGCGTTATACCACTGCTGTTCCTTTGATTTTTATATTAAGTATATCAGCTATTAAAGAAATTGCAGAAGATATTGTAAGTATATATTGTTTTTAAAGGAAAAAATAAGTTAAAATATTCAAAATGTAATTAGAAAGACAAATATACCAGACAACCAAAATTAATTAAAAAATTTTTTTACTAAAGGATTTAATTTGTATTATTGCTTTTATTGAAGATTAAAATACAAATAATGTAAACAAAATAGAGAAGATCACCTACATATATTTTAAAACTTATAACTTCATTACTTTATGTATCAATTCCATTTGACATCATTCTGGTTAATTCTATGCCTTTGTATTGAATATATGTAACAGATTCATTTTCTCCTTTATTACTTATTCTTTAACATTTGAACTTCAAAAATGTAAATTTTTTCTATTTTATCTTGGTACATTTAATTTATTATGCTCATTTTCAATAACAAAATAAAGAAATTATATTTGCCATGAATTATATTATCTTTTGATATAGAATATAAACTTTTCATATTCTAATAAGCGATGTTTTCCCATTTTATACTTCCATGAAAAATTGCCTAGATATTGTGCATTTATGTTGACTAAACATTGCACCTAACAAATATCAAGTATTTATCTTTTACGGAGAAAATTATGTTCAAAATCTTTTTGTTGTTATTGTTATTGTTTTGCTTACAATTAATTTAAAAAAGGACAATTGTATTTTGGTTGTAATAAAGAGGCATGTATTTAGAAATTAATTGAACGAGAAATCAATGCTTATTTTGAGGACCTTCCAAACTCTTATTTTTTGGATGGTTTGAAAAAGTTGGAGAAGTGACAAAGTATATCAAACAGAAAAGGGAATATTTTAAAAAATAAAAAATAGATCATCTAAAAAAAATATGTTTTTCTGTTCTTTTGTAAATATTTATTGATCTGTCTTTGTGAAAGGCAGATTTTTATAATATTCTAATGTTGTCAATTTGCTGAACTGATATGCATCGCAGCTATTATAATAAGTATATTTGCATCAATATTATTATTTTATGAAATTTTAATATTTTAAAAATATTTTTGGAGGATTTTTGCTATTTCTGCATTTTATATGAACTAATTTTCTATTTGATATACTGAAAATACATATGAACTAAGTGATGTGTTAATAAATCTGTTTCTTTTTGTAATTTTTTTCATTTAGTGTAAATCTAATTGCTGTTATTATTTTTGTACAGAAAAGGCATCTTGCAGATGATTCAGTAAATAAAGCTGAAGTATTAGGTAAAATTTATTTTTTTTTTTTAGTTATGAATGTTTCATAAAAAAATTCATAGCTGGTAGAATTCAGAAGAATAATTAATTTTAATCCTTCAGGATTGAGAAATGGTCTTTGGACACAAATTAGGTGGACTGATGTGGTTGTTGGTGACATCTTGAAAATCACCAGTGGGCATTTCTTTCCTGCAGATCTTGTGCTATTATCATCGAGGTAAATGCATATAAATTGATATTGTAGTCGCTAAGTATTTTATTAATATTTTTACATGAATGACTTCTTAACAACATTAAAAAGTAAAAAAATGAACACGTACATTAAAATTCCCTAATTCTTATTTAATTATATTCAACATAATTTCGCTTATTTCAATCAAATAGTAATAAATATCAAAAGGCATATTATTATTATAAATTAAATGAAGGAATTTGACAGTGACTTAAACAAAGAAAACAAAATTTCAAATTTTTGAACTTTTATATATTTATTCAAAGGGGAATTTTAAAAAAGCTGAATTTAATTTAAATTAAAAAAATTTTTCACATATACAATTTCTGTGTACTGCCTAAATTTAAAAAAAACACATTTAGATGTATAAATATTTATTTATTTAGATAAAATTTCCCTCTGTGTTTTGAAATACAAAAGACTAATATATGTAAATTTTTTTTAAGTGAACCTCATGCTATGTGTTACATTGAAACTGCAAATTTAGATGGTGAGACTAATTTAAAAATTAGACAAGTAAGAAAAATTATATGTTTTATAAGTATTTATGATTCTATACATAGATGAATAGATTCTAATATATTATCTATATATTGTTTTCAATTTAAAAAAAATTATATTGTATTATTATTTGAATCCTTTATTTTACATTTATTTATTTAATGTGTAATAATGTTGTTCATTTTTATGTGGGAAAAGAAATTCATAGGAATTGTAAACTCTTTATATATTCTGACAGTCCAGTGAAACTTCTAAATCTTATATCTCCTAGCTACCATTTTATTAATTTTCATCTGAAAAAGTTAACTTTGAAAATAAAAAATGAACATCTAATATTTACCAGTCCCAACTTCTGTGAATGATTAATTGGGCACAAATAAAGTTTGTAATCTTCTTAACATTTTGCAAAGTTATTTTGAATATTTTAGAATTAAAGAAAGATTGTGTGTAGACTCTGACTGTTTTTTAATCATGGTACAGGAAAATATTTTTATACTGACCAACAGACACATTATGGTTTTTGTATTTGTATTGCACAGAAGATGGTTTTGTTATTATTTCAATTTTTTATCAGAAACATGAATGTTTTATTTATTTTTATATATGCATAATGACCAAATAATAATTTTTTGTAGAAATGGGGGGGATTCAGAAATGTTTGAATTGAGTTGAAGTTATATTAAACTAATTTTTTTTTTTTTTTTTTAATGCCAGCAAAATAGCCCTACTTTTTACTGAACATAATTACTTTTAAATGCATTTTCATTTCAAATTCATTTTTATTTAGTTTTATTCATTTTTAATTAGAACAAAATAGCTCTTTTAGAAATTTCACTGTATTAAATTCAAAGGAATCAGTTCTGAATTGCAATTTAATGCTACATAAACTAAGTACATTATATCCTTAAAACTGGCAATATTTATATTTTTTTCTAATTGCATCATTATATGGTTAAATAACAAGCTCGTTTTATTAATTCATAATCATTTTAGAAGTCATAATAAAAATTATATTCAATATATGTATGTTAAAATGGCAGAAATAAAGTTTTTTACATCATAATCATTTTCATGTATAAAACAAAATGAGTTATTCTGTTTGCATTTCAGATCAACTTTTTAAATAAAAAATTGGTTGTAAACTACTAATCAAATTTTATGTTATTGTACACATTCACACAATATTGAGGGTAAAGGAGAAATATACTCTCAATATAATTATCTTTAAGAATAGCACAGAATTGCTGTAATATTTATTAGAAGTAATTTATAAACAAAATGTTTATTAAAGAAAAAATTATATTTCCATATTTTTTAACAAGTATTCAAATTAAAATAATCATATACTAATTAAATTCAACTCAATGAATTTAAGAAATAAAGTATGTAGTGGGAAATAGTTCATTAAACTGCTGGTTTATACTATAGCCGCAACCTATCAAAGATCACTTTTGCAATTATTTGTTGATTTTGTCTCTGTTGGTATAGAAATAAACAATAATTGTTATAAAAATATTTTATTTTTTCTCTTTTGAATATTAAACATATGTTATAATATGCTGTAATCTAAAAAAGTAAATTTAAAAAAAATTAAGTAAATTTAATATGCTCACCATTAATTTAATTCATTGTTAAATGTTTTTGCGTTTATGTAGGGTCTTCCTCAAACGGCAAATTGGTTAACACCTAAAGATTTGGGACGCCTAAGAGGAACCTTAGAATGCGAAGCTCCTAATAGGCATTTATATGAATTTACAGGAAATCTGAGAATAGCTGGCAAACAGTAAGTACCAACAAACCATCATTACCATCATTATACCAATAAGGTTTTTTTTATTTAAATTTATTAATTTTTGTATAGGACTTTACCACTGGGAGCTGATCAACTGCTTTTACGAGGAGCCAAATTGCGAAACACAAATTGGGTGTTTGGTGAGAACTTAATATTTGTTTTTTATTGTTTTTTTTTTAATAAATGAGTAATTTTGAAATAACTCAGGCAAAATATTAAAAACTTTATTTGCCATTGTAATTTAATTTTTAAATCTGTTCTTGGTTCGATTATCTTCAAAAAGATATTTAAATGTCACTATAGTGTGCATGTTTGTCCTTTATAGGTATTGTGGTTTATACAGGACATGAAACAAAACTTATGATGGTATGCAATATACATTATGTAATATTTCTTAATTAAAGTGAAAAATTACATTATTAAAAAAATAACGATTTTATATTTTATTTTAGAATTCTACAACTGCTCCTTTGAAGCGATCTACTGTAGATCGAATAACTAATAACCAGGTATTTTGCTTTTGGGAATCATGGCATAATTATATTTTATTTGCATGTCATTATGCATTCTATTTCAAACATTTTTCTTTTATTTTATATTCTAGAATTTTTATTATGTCATAAAAAATCAATTATAATTTTGATCAATTTTGTCAAACAGAAAAGGAAATTTAGTCTTTGATTATTTAAGAAGACACTTTTTTTAAAAAAACTTTTAAATATGCTTGGTTTTCTCATTAACCAAATTTGCAGAAAATTAAAATATGACCTTCAAGTAACTGATGACATGCAATTAAAAGTTTTAATATTTATATGCTAATTACGAAAAATCAAATGATTTAAAAAAAATATAAAGGAAATAAATATTTGTTTTAAAGTTTTTAATAATGTCTCATGTGTTTTAAAAATTTTAAATCTTATTTTTTACATAAACTAAAGTTCAAACTGTTACAATAGCATGACTGTTGGCCTATTGTGTGATTTAATTATTAATTTTTTTATTGACAATTTTCTAGATTTTGATGTTATTTCTACTTCTCATCATTCTGTGCCTTATAAGTGCAATAGCTAGTGAATTATGGATGAAGAATCACTCTACAAATGATTGGTATCTTGGCATTGATGGTATGTTAAAAATTTATTTGTTTTACTAAATTATAGATTTCTAAAGAAAATTTAATTTCCAAAAATATATATAAAGCAATGATTAAGGATTTTATTTAATATGGTAAAAACAAACTTTACTTCAATTAACTAACTTTTTGTTTTGCAGATCTTTCTAGCTCCAATTTTGGATACACATTTCTCACATTTATTATCCTATACAACAACTTAATACCTATTAGTCTTCAAGTGACCTTGGAGTTAGTACGATATGTTCAAGCTATATTCATAAACATGGTAATTTATATTTTTTCACTTAAAATAATGTATGCATAAAATATATTAGAAACATAGCTTTATAATTGGAAAATAGAAATGAATTTTATTTGCTTGGAAACAGCTAAGGAAAACAGTGAATGGTGGATTCAATTTTTAATTTTCATTTCAATTTTTTCATATTAGATGAATGTGTATGTACAAGTTGTAAAAATAAGTAGAAGAAATAAAAATGTATTTTTAAGGTTTTTTACAAAAAAAATTTCAAAATTATTCTGTTTAAATAATTTTATACATTTGACTTGACTTGTAGCTTTGAGATTATGCATTATTTTTCTTTGTAAAACATTTTAATTTATTTTCTAATTGAAATTGTTTTCTTCACATGTAATCAGTAATTATTTATCCATGGTATAAATATTTTTAAATAAATAAATGATTTCACTTCTTTGAACAGGATATCAATATGTATGATAAGAACAGTGACACCCCTGCAATGGCTCGCACTTCTAATCTAAATGAAGAACTAGGCCAAGTGAAATATATATTCTCTGATAAGACAGGCACATTGACGGAAAATATTATGGTGTTCAAACAATGCTCAATCGCTGGTATAAAATATGGGTAAGATTTTGAAATGCAGTTGTATTCTTAAAAATTTATTATTAAAAAGTTATATTTATTTAGCAACATGAAAGAATTCCAGTTTAAATATTGTTCACTGTTGTAGTATAAAAGTGTAAATATTTTGTTTTTTTCATGCATTTATTTATATTAATAGTATTTGCAATTTTCAAAATAACTAAAAAGTGTTAATGTTAGGTACTTCAAAATTGGAAATGAATAATAAATGTATTTCTTTTATTATAATACATATCACTATTTTGTATAGTTCATCAATTTTTATATAAATACTATGGTATTTTTAGAAGATTATGGTAATATAAAAATTATTTGAATAAAAGTTACTTTCTATTCAATTTTAAATGTTTAAAAATCACACAAAGTAGTTATATTTGTATAAATATTATGTGAATTTTTAATAAGGCTGTAATAAAAAGTTGTATTTCATGAGATAACTTATTTTATAAATAATATATGTAAATTTTTGTAGTAATTGCAATGTTGTTGTTGTTGTTGGTTTGTTTCTAATCTATTCCTTGTCATTCTTTAGATCACCTGATATAGATTTTGATGGAAGCAATCTACTTAGCAATTATCTAAATAACCATGTAAGTTCTTTTTTACATTAAGATAATGTTTTAAGTTTTAATTAATTCAGAGTCATAAAAATTCATTTTATAGATTTTCAACTTATACTAACTAATTTCAACTAATATAACTTTATTTTTTTTTAGAATACTGCTGTCTATATTAAAGAGTTTTTGACTCTGATGGCAGTTTGTCATACTGTAGTTCCAGAAAAAGAACAAGATTCTGGAGACCTTAATTACCAAGCTGCTTCTCCAGGTAAATCTTTCTTTCCATCTATGAAAAATTTAAATTTTATTATGTAAAACATTATTTAATATTTGGCTAAAATTCATTTTTCCGATAAAATTTTTAATTTAAAAAAATTAAGTTGATTTTATAAAAAAAAACGTTTTTGACCAAATCTTATTTTTATGTGTCCAATTTGATACAAAAAAATATGATGACAAATTGTTGTAGTTTTAATTCTATTTATATTATTCTAAATAAAATGGGGCCGAATGGCTAGCACTCTGGCATTCGGTACCACAGGTATCGGGTTGAAATCCCGGCTTTGCCATGGGTGTTTGTAGTGGTTCGGAACCCACTTTAAGCCGTAGGTCCCTGTCCTAATAGGATCATAGAGCATTGCGGGGGCATTGTTACTCCGCGTCTGTGGCTTACCATCAAGTTACCTGTGCCCCCTGGGTAATGCAAAGTGAGTAACATCAGTGCAGCCCTTATGGTGAAAGATCACTGTCTATTTGCCAGCTGCATCAGAAGAAAAAAAAATAATAATAATAATTCTAAATAAAATCTATATTAATAACACAACAATTCAAATCCAATTTCAATTAAATCAATGTATGTTCTCATTATGTGAAATTATTTGCTGAATATTTTTGCTAGGTGAGGAATAAATAATTTTAATTCAAAAAACTTTTTTCTTTTCTCAATATTAGTTATTAAATAACTTGTAGAAATATATTTATTCAGTATTCTTCATTGATTAATTTTCCTTATTAAATAAAAAAAATATTTTTTTAATTTTTAAAATTTAGCAACATTCAATTTTATAAAAAACAAATTTTAGATCTCTTAACTCAGATAAAATTTTTATTATAGCAGAGTTATCCTATTTAGAAAATTGCATGTAATTTATTTGAAAGTGTATTAATTATTTATGTATTAAATGTAATGATTATTTTTGCAATAAATAATGCCTTTTTTTTTTTATGAGGTATTTATTTTAAATGTGTTTAATTTGAAATGGCATATTATAACATATATCATATATCTTTATTTTCAGTATCTATCTATTATAGCATATCTTTTATTCTGAAAATTTCAATCTTTTATTAAGTTAATTTTTTATAGTATGGATTTAATTTTGATTACTGGTTTGTTTTAAATGAATCGGTAAATTATCGCTCAAATATAATAAATATTGTAGAAATACTTGTAGCACAAGAACGATAATGCTTTGGAAACAATATCTGTATTGAGGTTCTTTTGTCAATTTTATTTGTTTTGAAATGTCAATTTTTAGTAACAATGAATGAAGTAATTATTAGCTTTTCAATACATATTTGGTTGAATTTTCTTATAGATGAAGGAGCATTAGTAAAAGGAGCTAAACAACTTGGCTTTGTTTTCACCACAAGAACTCCTCATTCCGTTATTGTAAAAGCTGTAAGATTCTTTGTTTATTTTGAGAATATCTATGTTAATATTGTGTGTATGAACTATTAATTTATTTATTTTAGTTAACTAAGCAGTCAAACTGACAAAAGGCTAACTTAATTTTTTGATTTTGTTCATTTTAATTAAATATTGCATTTTATAATGTAAAGTGAATCAGAAAATCTAATTGTTTTGAAATGCAATAACACAGTAAATATAAAGAACTAATTTTTATCCATGTGTTAACTTTACAGTTTAATGCATGCCATTATTGAAAAAGTATATATGAAAATATAAATGACACCAATATTAATTCTGAAAATGTTATTTTTCAACTGTCATTCTCTTCAGTAATACTCTGTGTGAGTTGATTACCAAAACTGTTTGCAACTAATGTTCTGCAGCATTTATTTCAGTGTATGTTTATCATTTTGAATGATGACTTTTCCTCTGATTTGATATTGCACTCTTTCTGTTTCAAATAATTTCATGAGGGAAATCAGGTGTCTAAGATGGTTACTGGATGTGTCTGTAATCGTAAAAAAATTAAATGCTTCATTTTCATTTCCTTACATCATCTTCATTAAAATCCTAGCAATGTAACTAGTTACACCTAATTAAAATTGCAAGTCAGTTTCATTTATGCACTATCTGCAGAATTCTGCAGTATCATTCTGTCTTATCATTATATATATGGCCAATCGCTTCAAACTTTCACATTCCCACCACACAGTAACTTATTGCAAAAGCATGATGAGTAATATTCCATGTCAAAACTCCTGACTTCATATAATGCTACAATCTGACAAAAAATGTCCTGTTTGGCATGATATATATACATATATATATATATATTTATTTATTTATTTTTTGTTAATAATATTTTACATAAACTGTAGAGCTACAACATGAAAAATAAATTATTTTTGTTTACTGTTTTATTTAATTTACTCTTTCAACTTTGTATAAAAGCTAGCCAATTGTTTAATTTGTAATAATATTTGCAAGTGATACATTCTGATTTCATTTCAAAAATCAGCCCCCACATCCTCCTATTTATTTTTAATGTTTAACAAAAATAATAAGCAACTAAAAATTCTAGTTTTTTTATAAAATTTAGATCTCACAGTAAATACATGGAGTATAAAGGACTTATTAATTTTGCCCTAGACCATTTATGCTGTTATATATTTAACAGTTTTTATTTAAAATTAATTATTACTATCTAAACAAATTAATTCTTTATATTCTTCATTTAACTTTGTATGAACTTGAAAGATAGCTTGTGTATACTTTTTGAAATAATAGATAATTATGATAATCTAAATACTGTTCTTTGAATCATTAAAATGCATGTACATTTTTGATATACATGTAATATATGTAAATGTTTAAATAAATTAATTATTTTTCCTAGTTTGATCAAGAAGAAACATATGCTGTTCTAAATGTTTTAGAATTCACTAGGTAAGTTGAGAGGGGAAGTAACTTTAATTTCAGAACTTATTATATTTTATAATGTTGATACTTTTAAGGAAATTACTTGATTATTTTTAGTGATCGAAAACGAATGTCTGTTATTGTTAGATGTCCTGATGGAAAGATAAAACTTTATTGCAAAGGAGCTGTAAGTATATTTTAAATTTGTTAAGTAGTTTGTAGTTTTTTCAATACAAGGAAATCTGTATGTATTGCATTTTTAAATTTAAAATATGGAATTATATAAATATTTTAAATAATTAGCATCATGCTTTGTAATTACAAATGTTCCTCATCTTTTTGGTATGTGTGTGTATATCATGATATCATGTGTGTGCATCATGATATATATATATCATGATGCACACACATGTAAAGAAAAGTATCAAGAGCTATTTCATGTTGCTCTTGATACTTTTCTTCCTTCCTTGGGTAGTTGAATAATTTTAAATACCTTTGAATTGGAATAATATATATATATATATATACACACCCACACACACCAAAAAGATGAGGAACATTTGTAATTACAAAGCATGATGCTAAATTATTTAAAATATTTATATAATTCCATATTTTAAATCAAGAGCATCATGATATATATTTCATGATGCTCTTGATTTTTTTCTTCCTTCCTTGGGTAGTTGGATAATTTTAAATACCTTTGAATTGGAATAATTGTGTCACAAATATCATAATTCCCCCTCCCCCTTCATCTTGGCTTAAAACCTAACAAATTATGTTCAGTACTCCAGTCTTATTAAAATAACCTTCTCATTAAGAAGTTTTACTGTGTTATATGTTCATTTCTTTAAAGGTGGATCAGCAATTAACATATCTCTGCTTTTACTTTTTTGCATTTATCAAAAAGCTTTTGATAATCGATATTGAATAATATTGATTTCTTTCACTTTTATTAATTTTAAGATTTAAAGTACTTCTACCTTAAATCTTAAAATTTTCAAAAATTCTTTGAAATCATTTTATATATTTAAAATTTTAACATTTACAAATCAAATTCATCAGTAAACAAAAATTTTGTTAAAATTAATACAACTTTCTAAATTTCCTTGATTAATAATTTTGAGTTTTTCCAAACTTCAAATTTTGTAGAAACTAGAGTAATTATTATTTACTATAAATCTTGAAATTTGACTGTAAAAATATTTTATCGGTATTTTAAAAATTATATGAATCTTAATTTCCATTACAATATTTGATAATTTTTCCTTTTTTTTCTTCCCCCCTTACCCTCCTTTTCGCACAGGATACTGTAATTTATGAGAGATTGAGTGATCGTCAACAGCACAAAGATATCACTCTGGAACATTTAAAAGAATTTGCAAGCAATGGTTTGTTTTATTAAATTTTTGCTTGTTTATATGAATTAGTTTAATTTGTAACATTGTATATTTTTATATTTAAAGTAATATATATTATTAAGCAAAATTTTTAAAATTAGAGCTGCTGTATAGTATTATTAGAATTTCAAAATATATATGAATTTAATGCTGCAATACCAAATTTAAATATAGATATAAAATTAAAATAATTTATTCCAAGAACTCAAAAGATATTGAAGCATTATAAACATATAGATAATATGTCAAATTTAGCTTCATCAAAAATCATAACAAATCTGGTTTTTTTAAAAATTGGAATCTCAATGAACAAATTTGTTTAATTTTATGTATAATTTTAAATAAATTGTATTTTTCACAGTATTTTCTTTAATTATGTTCTCTTAATTTCAATTAAAATATGCAATTTTTGTATTTGTTAAGAGTGTATTAATATTTTGTATTTCAGGTTTGAGAACTCTCTGTCTGGCAGTTGCTGAAATTCCACAAGATTTTTATGAAGTAAGTAATTCATTATTAAAGAAAATGTTTATGTATTGCTTCAAAAAATTTTTAGTATTCAAGATCTTTCCTTTTTCATTGACATTATTATTATATTCTTAGCAATGGTGTGAAACTTTTCATAAGGCAAGTACAGCCATTCAGTATAGAGAAAGAAAAATGCAAGAGGCTGCTCAACTTATTGAAGCGGTAAGTTATATAAAAGTAATTTTGACTCAATAAAACTTTTTGTTAAAAAATCATTTTTATTTATTTTATTATTTGAAATTTATTATTTTAGAATCTTATTCTACTGGGTGCCACTGCTATTGAAGACAAGTTGCAAGAAGTAAGCCTATTATTTTGTTAAATTAATTTAAACATTTTTAATTATCTTGGTATTATTATAATAATAATTAATTTTAGATATTATGTCACAAGGTATATTTTTAATTGTAATTATTTATTTAATCTAATTGTTATTTATTTAATTCTCTTTTCAGAAATTTGTAACTTTATATTTTCATTTTATGAAGCCATTTTATGTAACATGAAAGATTTTTAAATGTTAGTCCAGTATTTATCTGAAATCAGTTAATGTAAATGACAATTATTTGTGATTTTATTATTTTGTAAAAAGTTTAATCAATAAGTTTTTATTTTATAAATTTTCAACTAACCTAAATTTCATATTTAAATTTATAAGAAAAAAATTGAACATAATGCATTATTTCATTGTATATAGAAACTGTTTTACATTAGGTAGTTACTGCATTTCTTTGCTTATATTAATCAGTTTTTTAGTTACACTTGAGTTTATTTAAAATTATTTATTTCACAAAGGGTGTGCCTGAAGCAATCTCTGATTTATTGAAGGCTGATATCAAGTTCTGGGTTTTAACTGGCGACAAGCAAGAAACTGCTATTAATATTGGTAAATTTTTATTTATTTTTTGTATTTTTTTGCTGTATTAGCTTATATCTTACTACACTAAATGTTAGCCAACGGCCGTACCATGCTGAATATACCGGTTCTCGTTAGATCACCGAAGTTAAGCATCATTGGGCGCGGTCAGTACTTGGGTGGGTGACCACCTGGGAACACTGCGTACCGTTGGCAAATTTGGGACCTGAATGGCCGAGTGTCTGGCGCTCGGTGTCACAGGTTTCGGGCTCGAATCCCGGCGGTGCCATGGATGTTTGTAGTGGTTCGGAATCCACTTTAAGCCGTAGGTCCCGGTCTTCTATGACTGTAAGAGCATCACGGAGCAAAAGTCAAGCTTCTACCTACGGGGTGCTCCATCACAACAGAAGCTGCTTCCTTCCCCTTCAATCATGAGTCCATATGGGCTCGTGGGCTTGGCCAGCCAAGTGGGATAAGAAACAACAACACTAAATGTAATAAAGAGATTGTTTCTTACATGTTTGAGCTAATCTTGTCCTATAGATTAAAAAATATATATATATTATTTAAGATTTTTTTTATATTTATTCTATATAAAAACTTGATACAAGTGCTTAGGTAATTAATCAATGCTGTCTAATTACTCAGTATTCTGTACTTTAATTACTTATTATTTTGCCTCTTATTTGTAAGTGAGGGATGAATTACTTTACTTTAAAAGTATCAATGATTATTTGAATAATTAAATTATTCTGATTGCTATATTAATTATTAAGATGATCTAGTAATTATTATTTTTAATGGAATTTTTTAACGTGTTTGAGTTTAATTACATAAATATTTCATATTTATATTTTAAGATACTTTATAGCATTACTTTGTTTTATAATATTTTTATATTAAAATGGTAATATCTTGTTGGTTGATTGACCAGTTTAGTAAGATTATAATCTCTATATTCAGGCATTTTTGTAAATGCTATTAACCCCATACAAGAAATATAAGTATAATTGTACAGAATATAAAAGTTCTGTTTATAACTTATTAGTTTTATCCTTTAAACTTAATCTTTATTCAAGCACAATTTACAAAACAAACAGATGTATTTAATTTAAAATTAATTGGAAATGAAATTATTTATGATTTAAATAGTTTTTGCATTAAAAATTAAAATTAAATAGAAAAAGTTGACTTACATTAATGTTTTTCTTTTTTTATATTAATAAAATTTTATAATTTGAAAGTTATTTCATTTTATGTGAAAATTAAATGTGATATTATAGATAGAAAAAATTAGAAGTCTTCATATATGAATTTAAAAGGTGCAGAAATTTCTGAAATGCTTAATAAATAATTCAAAAATATAAATTTTTTTTTTTGCATTTAAAAAATGTTCCGATAAATTTTATTGTATGAAGCACTTTACTTCATAATTTTAATTAGTTTACAATTTAAAGGACTATGTTGCAACATGTAATCTAGAAAGAAACTAAGTGAACCAAAAAAAAAAAAAAAAAAAAAATATTTAAAGTTGAGGAATCAAACCTAAAGTGTTACATTATTTTACTATTTATTTATCGAAGCAATTAAAACCTTATCAGTTTGTTAAATAGCTAAGTTTTGTTTATCAACTGACAAATTGCGAATTCCTTTCATTTCAGGTTATTCTTGCAAATTATTAAGTCCATCCATGGCACTGATGGTGATTAATGAAAATAGCTTAGATGTGAGTAGTGTATTTTTTATTTATTTTCTTTTTAATTAACATTTTTATTTTATATTTTTCCTCTTTTAAAAAATTAATATTCTTTATACATTCACTCTAAACACATTATGAGGTGTGTTTGAAAAAGGGTAGATAGTTATGACAATAACAGAACAGGAATAAATTTTCATAGATGGTTCCACGTATGTACATTTTTCTACATAGTCTGAACACTTTTGATATTACTTTCTTATATCTGGAAATTTGTCACTTGGACGTTCAGAAAGTTTAGTGATAGTTGTTTTAACATTTAATTGATGTCAAAATGTTGGCAAATCAGATCTTCAAGTGAACAAAAAAAAAAAAAAAAAAAAAAAAAAATTATAAGAGTGATGATCAAATAGTTCTCTAATTTTGAAATTTTTGATTGCATAAGCAAATGTATCATTGCTTTTTATTCTCTAATTATTACAGGCCCATAAATGACATATTGACATGAATTTCTGTAAATTTATGTCTTTCTGCATGGTGAAAATGAATAGCCTCACTTCATATTTGGCAAAACTGTATTTTAACATCCATAGTTAAAGCTATATTGAAGATTGTTCATGCAGCACGTGAATAATAGATTGATGTCTATTTGTACGAAAACATAATATGGCCAGTGTTCTCATTGAGAATTTAAAAATAGTCAGCCCTTTCTAATTTTAAAAACGCATCTTGTGAAAATATTGTTTTGTAAAACTATTTTTGAAAATAATAATAAATTTTATTTTACATTATGTAATCATTATAAATAAATGTTTGTTGACTGATACTATTATTGTATATGTTTTCTTAAAATCTCTCTCTCTCTTTGTATATATTTATATATATATAAAGAGAGAGAGAGATTATTTTTAAGGGAGAGAGGAGGGGATATTGGTTATGATTGATACCTTACAGATAATTAATTTTTTTATTAATCACTATATGTATTAGAGAACTTTCTTCAATTATTTTTTATATAATTCTATAAAATATTAAAATTAAAAAAAAATAATTTTTTGCATCCAATTTATATATATATATTAATTATACATTTATTATAGAATTCCCCCTTTTTTTTTTTTTTTTTTTTTTTTTTTTTTTTTAAATACTTAAAAAAGCCTAGTCTGGCAGATGGTTTTTTAAATGTTAGATTTTCGAACTACAGAAGCTAAATTCAAAATTGGCAAGAGAAGCCATACCAGATCTCCTATATGTATGTCAGTGAGGGAAATCATAAATTCATTGGTTGGAATGTCCTTTAGTTGAATTCGAGTCAGGTATACTAGCTTGGGGGGGGCAAAATTATGGTGCAATAGGATTTTCCTGGATATTGTTGGTTTTTGGTTTGTATACATCTCTATTGTTCTAGCAACAAATAACTTAAATCATAATTCTTGGCATTCAAAAACAGCATGTTGTTGTTTAAAAATAAAATGTTGAGAATAATTACTATTTATTTTTTAAAATCTTATCTATATATATATGTATGTATATATTATAATATTTACTTTTTTTATATTTATATATTTTACCAAATGAATTTCAAATTAAAATTTTCTCTTTAAAAAGAAAGAAAAAAATTTATTTTCAAATTAAATTATTATTTAAAACTTATATGCTTTAAATGCCAAATCACAAATATGCATCAAAGAATAGTATTATTGTTATATATTTAATATAATAAATGCATTGTCATGTTGTATTATTTTATTCATTTGTGCTTTTTTTTACAGAATACTAGAGAAGCAATTCGGCGCCATATGCAGGATTTTGGTGACTTGTTAAGAAAAGAGCATGATGTAGCTTTAATTATTGATGGAAAAGTAAGTTATGCATTTTTTCAAGATAAAAATTATGTACATTATAAAAATTGCAGGGCTGCAAATTGCTTTGGAATTTGAGTTTCTGCTTTAAAATCATCATAAGTATTGCAATGGATCATTTGCTTGGAAAAATATTGTTGAAATTGTCCGAAAAGAAAATATTGTCAGAGTAGAAACACAGAATATTCCCTTTAAGGACAATATTTGAGCATAATAGTTCTAATAAATTTTGAATTAAGTTAGCTATGAGGATTATAAAACGTATAAAAATAAATTATCAAGTTGGTGTTGAATACTTTAGTGATGCTCCTTAACAATATAGTTTTTAAAAGACTATTTAATTTTAAAAAAATTATCGCATATTTATTAATGTAGCTGGATACATAATTTTGAAACTTTTATGTAATGTTTTCTTGGTGTAAAACAAAGATATATATAAAATTCAAGGCAAAAGCATTCAAAACTTTTTTTTCTTAAGTTAATGAATGAATAATGCACTATTCTCCACTGTAATGCATTGAATCTTTAATATTATTATGGAAGTGTTTTTTAAATTAAAATCAAGTGGGTACCCAAACAAAGTGTTCGGAAAGAGTGCCCACTATATATAAGCTCTTGAAATAAAACTTTTTAAATTGTATAAATCCAATCTTATCAAATATAAATTTTTTGTTATTATTTTATGTATTACTTTTTGCTATGTATTGCTTTAATTTGCTTATTAGTTTTAAAACCTTTTTTGTGTTTTTCATATATTTTCATTTGAAATCAACATTAGTTTTATCATAATATATTCTCAAACAATAATTTTTTTTTTTTTTTATAACTATTTTAGACTTTGAAATATGCATTATCGTCTGATGTAAGAAGGGATTTTGTGGATATCACATTATCTTGCAAAAGTGTTATATGCTGCAGGTAATATAAAATTTATATTATCTTAATGTAATTTCTAATTTTTATTTTCCATTTTTTTAAAGTTGCCTTTTCTTTTATCTAAGATTTGTTATATATATATTTATAATAATATATAAATATTTTTATAATAATTTTAATAATTATTTAATTGGTATCCAATACCTTATGTTAATAGATAATGCTAATATATTACTATATTTACAGTTTTTTTTTTTTTTTTTTTTTTTTTGTGAAAAAAATATTGTGCAAGTTTATAAATTTATTTCAGAGCAATATTATTTATTTTATTCATATACATTTAAATATTCGTAAATGTTTATCTATAAGTAGATAGACCTTGTAATTGATATAAAATCATATAAAAAATAAATTAAATATTTTACTTTATGTTTAATTTTAAAATATGTTTTAGAGTATCACCAATACAAAAAGCTGAAATAGTTGAAATGGTACATCTAGCTACAAATGTAGTCACTTTGGCTATTGGTGATGGTGCAAATGATGTGGCTATGATACAGGTATTTCATTTTTTCATATAAATAATATATATTATGATTCAGGGTATGTTATTTTATACATATCATTATTTTCACACAAAAAAATTTCTGTAATTAATAAATACTTTCCAATATTTACAATGCACAGTAAAATAGTTTAGTTTTATGATGTGTAATTGATATTTGAACTACAAATGTTGTGTTTGTTATCTTTATTTTTATGTATAAACCATGATTATTCATAGTAATTTTCTTTTAAGGCTGCTCATGTTGGTATTGGCATAAGTGGAGTTGAAGGTTTACAAGCTACTTGTGCATCAGATTATTCTATTGCTCAGGTAAAGGCTTCAAATTAAATTTTTGAAATTAGAAATTTTATTAGCATATTTAAGATGTGGGTTATTTCTTTTAAAGAAAGCATAAAATGTATTTTAAAAGATTATTTTATGCTTTTTAAAAATTTGTTTTAGAACTAAAGTTATTTAGTATATAATCAATATATAGAAATATGTAATTTATATACAAGAACATGAATATTCCTTAGGAAGTTTCAGATATTTATTTGAAAAAAGTAATAGCTTGTAAATTAATGAGTAATAAATTTAATTTTATTATATATGTTGTCTTAAATCTCTTATTCAGTGTTTTTTTTTTACTCATTAAAAATAAACTAATCATTGCTTAGTTATCCAAGAAATTAAATAGCAGTTGTTCAATAATTTAAATCATTCTTTAACTGTGTTCTGTTTTGATATTCAGTTCCGTTACTTGACTCGACTTCTTTTTGTTCATGGAGCTTGGAGTCATGCACGATTGTGCAAGCTCATTTTATATTCATTCCACAAAAACATTTGCTTATATGTCATTGAGGTAAATATTTTACTCATAGAATTTGAAATCAAATTTGTGTTTATTTTCCATGGATTTAATTTTTTGATAATAAATACTTTTGTTTATTTATTTTCAGCTTTGGTTTGCAATTGTCAGTGGTTGGTCTGGCCAAACTCTTTTCGAACGGTGGACTATCGGCTTGTATAATGTGGTAAGTGATTTTTGAATTAATATTTTTAATTATTTTAACTAAATTCTGTTGGCATATGCATTATATAATTCAGTTCTTAATTTAATAGTTTAATTGCTTCTACTAATATTCATATGATTTCTTCGTTTTATTATTTTTCAAAATCCAAATTATTATTTATAAAGGAAAATAATGTATCTTTTTGTTATTAATTCATAAATAGACAATATGCAGTTATTGTTGATTAATGAAGCAAAGGAGAGAAATTTATACTGAGTAGGACTTATTTGTGTATTTCAAACAATTTCAATATTTAAAAAGTTCAGTTAAAATTTATTCAATATATGTTCACCATTATAAAAAATTTATATGCAATTTTCTGTAGTACTTTAAATTATTATTTTTTATATTAATTTTGATAAATATGCTCATTTTATTAGTATTAGTTAAATTTTTATATCTTTTATAGAATTGTCGCAAATGATATTTAAGGTAATGGAATATATTATTTCATTTTGATGCAATTTCAATTTAATTCCATTTTTAAACCAAAATAATTTGAAAATAAAAGGCAACTTTTCTGTGATTTAAAAAAAATTTTTCAAGTGTAGTTTAATCATAATTCAAGGTAGTCTTTCTATATAATAGTTGTTACAATAATGTTGTTGAAATATATTGCATTTTATCTCTCGCAGATATTTACAGCTGCTCCACCGTTGGCTATAGGTTTGTTCGACCGCACCTGTAGTGCAGAAACCATGCTGAAATTTCCAGCAATGTATAAAAGCTCACAGACTTCAGAATTCTTCAATGTACATGTAAGATGCATACATAACATTATTATCACTGCCATGTAATATTTGTAATTGGTTAAGAATATTGAAGTCAATCTAAATTTTTATTTAATTTGGTGTAAATTTTTCTATAATAATTCATCAAATTTACTAATTCATTCTTATATTTAAAAAATAAATATGAACCTCAAGTAAAAATAAAAGATGTACTTAAATATAAAAAAGAATGCCATTTTCAATAAAATTTTTGCATATCCAAAAAATGTTTAAAGAAATTACATTTGTTGGAACATAACTTTTTATGGAAAAAGGAGTATTTTTAGTGTTTATTTATTTACTTGGTTATTGTATCTTCTGTTAATTTTTTTTCCTTTGACTGTATTTTATAATAATCTTTTTACAATGGTGACAAGATATTTAATTTTTTAGGTGTTTTGGGTATGGATAATTGATTCCATTATTCACTCAGGAGCATTATTTTGGCTGACCTACTTAAGTGTAGATAATGGTTGGTTTTAAATAATTTTGTATTGCATCTTTGTTTTCATTTTTTTTAAATATCCACTTGATTTTTAAATTGAATTTCAGATATTGTATGGGCTAATGGAAGAGATGGAGGTTATCTTGTTTTTGGCAATATGGTCTATACAGTAAGCATAATATATCTAAAATTATATGCATGAATAATATAATTGGGCAAAAAAAAGTAATAAAAAATATGTTTAGACTTAAATGCTACCATTATAAAATATCACATTGTAATTGTTTTTTCTCTGAAAGGAAAGCTTTTATTTTTGTGTTTTTAAATAATTTCTATCCATATTCTCTTAGATAGCCTATTAACAGAAAATGTTAATTTTTGCAGGGTTGCTAAACTACTACAGATTCTCCATTATTTCTTTAGAAAATAACAAAAATTTTAGGTTATCTATGGACTATAGAAAAAAAATTGTATTTCTATGAAATTTTTTTAAAAAGATACTTCTTTTGTGTATTACTTTACAAACTTTAATACAATTATAAAAACTCCTGCTGATTTCATGTAAAAAAAGGGCCTATGCAAATTTAAATTTTAAGCAATTTTTTTTTAATAATTAAGCTAGTAACATTCAATATTATTTAATGATGTGAACAAATAAATATATTGTTGCCATTACTATTTTTTGTTATTAAAAAGAATTGCTAGTATGTGAGGTATTTATTTAATGGAAGATAGAGTTGATTGAGAAAGTTTAATATTAATATGTGGAATTATGGAAAATTATCTGAGATAACATTGATAAATTCTCAATTGAAGTTCACATAAGATGTCATCTGTATCTATTTAAATTTATTTTCCTTACCTACCTGGTTTGGTAAGAATATTTAAAACTAATGTGTATATAATAAAAATATATTTTTTATTATATACTTGTATATATATTTTATTTTTATATATATGTGTAATTTTCTAAAATAACATTAATTTTTAATTTTAATATCCTATATTGTGACTTACAAAATTGATTGGTACAATATATAGATTTTCATAATCCCTTGTTGTGAGAAATATAAAAGTCATCTATACATCACTATTTTTATTTAAAATATTTGTCCTGAATTTTAAAATTCTAATTTATCTTTATTTAAACATTAATATTTCATTGCCAAAATTCTATTTGTTGTATAATTCATTATTCATATGCATTATCGCATCACCATCATCCAGTGAAAGAAATATTGTTTTAATATTGTACCATAGTAAAAATAACATAATAGTTATAAATATAGTTTCAACATCTTGCATTCTATAAATGTATCATATAATCAATTCTTTAATTACACAAATATGCTACTTTTTTAAATGAATGAATTTCTTTTTTTTTTTTTTTTTAATGGTTATGTAAAATTGAATTAAAGGGAATTAATGGATTATTAAATTAATTAATCATTAGTGTGAATGGAAAATTAATTAAAGCAAACATTAATGGAATGAGCTACTTTTAATTTTCTTATTAATACTTTGTAAATTCTATATTATTGATGCACGGAAAATTTTTATATTACTTCATGCTTCAATCTTAAAGTATTTTGAAAATGGTGCTTAAGAATGCTTTTTTCCCCCAGTTTGTCGTTGTCACAGTTTGTTTGAAAGCTGGCTTAGAAATGAATGCTTGGACTTGGGTAGGTTAATTTCATGTATAAATTCATATTTTCAATGTATATATATATATAAGTTCATATTTTTTTATTTGCTATATATTTGTCACTCAATATATGTTTTAAGAAAACTTATAGTTTTGAATCAGATAACAGGCTTTAAAGCACATAATAAATAGAATATATAAATATAACCATTTTTTAAAGTTAATAGGAAATTCTATTTGTAAAACAACTTGTAAATAATTGCTTTTATTCTCTACAGTCTATGTCAGAGTTAGTAACTACGTCAAATTTTATTTATCAACTTGTAAGTAATTCAGGAAACCAAAGCTATAAATTTATTAATTTTTAGCTGTTTGCAGTTAATTTTTTTCTTCATCAATACATTCACAATTTATTTTAAATGTCACTTAAATGTAATTTAATTATTGATTACTTTGACATTTATGTTCAATTAATTGAGTATGAATTAAATCAAAGTATGCTATATCTTATTTGAGCATTTAAATTGATTAAAAAATTATAGTGTATTGAAATAATTTCATTTTGATGATTGTTGAAAACAAGTGCTTATTTTAATTTTGTAATAATATATATATAAAGTCATTGAATGTAGTATTGTTTTTTACGATTATTACTGTTAATTGTTTTCTGTTTTTTACCTGTAGTTAACTCATCTTGCTATTTGGGGCAGCATAGCTAGCTGGTTTATCTTTTTGTGGGGCTACAGTAATTGTTGGCCCACCTTGCCAATTGCAGCAGATATGGTTGGCATGGTAAGCATGCTTCAGAATATATATATATATATTTTATTCAAAATCCATCCAAAAAAGTTCTCTATTCAGTAGAAAGATATATTTTAATTAGTGCATCCTTTTGTAAAATATTTTGAATTGAAAAAATAGTAAACATAATATAAATTCTTAACTTTCCAAACATTTTTAATTTTGACTTAGAATTTTTACATTTTAATAATAATATTAATATTTTACTATGGAAGGAATAATCTTCCAATGTAGCTCATACTGAAGCATCATATTTATTTTAAGTTAGCAAATTTAGTATTATATATAGTGTATTTTTTAATCTTAATATTTGAGAATCTTTTATGTGAAATTAAAAAAAATATTTAGAAATTTCTGTTATTTATCTTATTCTATTCAAAATGTGTTTAAATTTTGCTAATTTATATAAAAGAAAGTTTAAAAGAAAATTCAAATTTGGATATTTTAAGGATATTATATGTAATTGAATTTTGATCATTAATGAAATTTTGAAAGTTTTCATTTTACAAAATTATTTAGCACATCTTTTAGTATCTTATTTAAATGTGTAATTAATTATTTCATATAATTATGTAAAAAGAGCATGTTTTGAAATTGTTTTTCTGAAATTTATATGATTATATTTATGCATTATATGTTATATTCTAATGATCCTGTAAAATATGTTTTAAAATTTTATTAATTATATTACAAATTTCCATTCAATTTATAGTAAATTACCAAATTGATTACATTTTTTTCATATTTTAAACTTAATTTTTTTTTTTTTTTGTTTACCTGCACCTATTTATATTGTGCATTTGGATATTTATGCTTTAAGGGGAAAAAGTTGCAACTGAAAGTTGTCGATTATATCACACTTTCAAGTATACTGCACTTTTCGTCTTCTTGAATGCATGATATAATGAGGGTTTTGCTCCTTAAAGAAGTGGGGCCTCTAGTTTTTATGATGATCATATTTTTTTTTAATTAAATGGAAAAAAAAATGTTCCATTATTGTTATTTGTACATTTACAAATTAGTGCATGAATTACTTTATATACTTATTTATTGTATATTTTTCTTTTCAGGACAATATGCTGCTTTCATCAGCTGTATTTTGGATGGGATTGATTATTATACCATTTATTGCTCTTGTAGGAGATTTCACTTTCAAAGTGTATGTAAAAATAATTAAGTGCATATAACTGATACATTCACAGTGTATGTGTGTGCTTGCTTGCTTGTGTGTGCTTGTCAGTCTTTATTATTTTTAGTTTGTATAAAATTTACCATACATACTCATTTAACTAATTTGTATGTAGGTATGTCACTCAAATATAATTTTCATTAAAAATATTTACAGTTTGTATATATATTATTTTAATTATAAAATTCAATGGTAATTGTTTAGATATATATTATTCTTTAAATTAAAATAAACTTTTTGATTATTTACCTGCACCTATTTATATGAAAAATAGTGTTAAATAGCAGCATGTGACTTATCAGAAAATCCATTATACTTATAGTCAATACTCATTTGTTTGAAATTTTTTTTTTTTTTTTAAATACCAATTTTGAAATATATTTTATGAGTAAGTACTGAACTAGAATATTCTAGTTAGAATGTAACAGGATCTGTACTGCTCTCTTGAAAGAGATATTACTCATCCCCTGTTTTTTGCAGTAAGAATTTTAATATTGTTAATCATATTGAAAGAAAACATTTCTTTTACCAGTGTGCTTTTTCAGTTGTTGAGTTACTCTAATTATTTTTGCTTTCATTTTTCATTTCTGATGAAGGAGTTATCTTAGAAAATTTGTTTCCCATTCTTTTGATTTAATATAGGAAGTCCCCTGTAATTCACTACAAAACAAGAAGCATTGACCAGTCACAAGCCTCTGACTTGGAGTGCTGAGGCTCGTGATTGGTTTATGCTTCATGCCATGCAGCTCAACACTTGGTGTGAATGTGGCTTAATACTGAATTTGTTATAAATATTCTATGTTAATGATAATAAGTGATGGCCAAAAATTAAATATTATGTAAATAAAGAAGGCGTTTAAGGAATAAGTTGTTGAATTATAAAGAAAAACACAGGGGCTGCAAGTTAACATTTTTGATCAAAGAACATGTGATTAAAAATGTCACAGTGATATTTATATAAGTCACTAACATCACTTTTGTGATGTGAGGAGTCATAGATCACTCAGATTTTCATTGATATGCATCTCTAGATTGGCAAATATGCATTTGATGTTTGGCACTGTAAACATAATTTAAGTTTAGTTGAAATAATTTCATTTGGATTCTTATGTGAAGAAATTGTAAATTCTTCAACAAATACAACTAGTTTAATTTTTTTTAAAAAGTGTACAAATTAAACATATTTTTGCATGAAAGTTTTTATAAAAGATTGTTATAGTTCTTTTTTTCTTTAGCACTTTACTTTTTTTATTGACATAAATTTGTAATAGGTTAGTATTTATTTGATACATTTGATTTTAACTTAATCATTCTGTACAGGATCAGGAGGACAGCATTTAAAAGTCTAGCAGAGGCAGTTCGGGAGAGTGAAATTACAAATACTGATCCTGCCAAAGTTATTGTTCTTGCAACGAAACAAAGGTTACTCTCTGACTATTAGAATTATGTTATGTATATTCCAATCAGTCTATAATAGTAAAAGTTCCTATTTCAACATTATGTTTTTAGCATTTTAAATTTGTCACTTCATCATCAACTTGTTATTTGTTTTTCTGTTTTATACATTAAACATGAGCTTAATTGAAATCATATAAGAAGCTAATCTTAAAATGGTGCTTTTAAATCATTATTTGTTTATAATGATTTAAATGTTAAGCATATTAGCTGATTTTGAGTACTTAATTATTTAGCATTTTACTTATAATTTTTACATTTATTTGTCATTATTCAATGATTTTTAAAAAATGTTTCTATCTAAATTTTTGTTTACTAATTAAACATGTTTTAATATTGCAATGCTTCTTCTAATACTGTTTAATTCCATCTATAACTTTAATTATGCCTTTTAATATTTAAAATATATTATCCTTTATACTAAAAGTGTATAATACTATAATTTGAAACATCATCTTCTTTTCTTTCTCTTTATGTATTGTTTTGTAAATTACTGAAATATTCATTATGGCTTCAGTAAAACTCTTCTCATGCTGGGAATTTTCAAATGTTTAAATCTATATTTAAGTTTTATATAAGTTATTTTATTCAGTGGGAATATTACATTATTCAGATGTAAATTCTAAACTATTTTCTTAATAAATCATTAATTTGCTTCATCATATCATATTTGGTCATATATTTTATTGATTTCTTGATTTCACTGTTTTGTTGGATTTTTTTTTTATTATTTTTATTATCCATTATGAAATATATGTGCCACAAATATTATTAAACATTTTGTGGCATATATATATATATAAAATAACATTTTTTTAAGTCAATTTTAAGAAAAAAAGGGATATTTTTAAACCGTCCAATTTGTTTATTACATTCTATGTAGTAATATTATAGTTTATATTATTTTAATTATTGTTTATATTATTATACTGTTTTTATTTTGTTATTCTATTTTATTTGTTGTTATAAATTGAATTCAATGATTTTATATAGCTCCAAATTATTGTGTTGTATATACTTGTTATAAAATGTTCATTTTTGTATATGCAAGTCAAAATAAAATCTTTGAATTTAATTGTGTGCATGTATTTTTCTATTAATAACTTATACCTTGCATTGTTCAAATTTTGCAAATATATAATACATAATTTTTTAATTTAAAACCACTTGCGCTTTTCTAGTTTCAAAACATTTTATCTGCTACTATTATTTTTACTGTTTTAAAAAGTAAGTTTACATCATTTATATAATTCCAAATATCAATAAAAAAAAATTTTCTATTGCTTTTCATTAAAATATGAATGCTTCTCAAAGAATCTATATTTTGTGCAAAACATAATAAAAATCGTACGAGTATTTTTTTTATGTCACTTTATTAGTGTAAAAGTTTATTTTCCATCATTTAACATATTATTTAAGGAGTAAAAAAAGAAGATAAATTCTGATACATATCTTACGAGTTGTTTTCTTTTGAAGGCATTATAACTAATAATTCAACTATGTATTTTAAAATCTCATGAAAGATATATAAAAAAATGTATCTATATAATTTTTGTATTCTTCTTTATATATTTTTGGAATTATTAAATAACAATACATATTCATTAAATTCTTCCATGTATTGCCATTATATGGAAATATATTGTATGAATCTCATAATCAATATGAATTTTCTTTACTATTTAAACCTTTTTTTTTTTTAAATGGGCAAACCAAATGAGCTTAGATATAAATGCTCATTTATGTAAACAAAATTTTTACATTAATGGATTGACTAATCAATTTTTTTTATATCATGGTCTTTCATTGTTATTTAGGCTTACTGAAACAGCAAGATTGCTGAAAAATGTATTCCGCAGACCCTCATCTCATGTCTCTGCTGTTCCATTAGAGATGGAACTTCAACGTGAGTAAAATATTTTTTCTCTTTTAATTTTCAAATCCATCATAATCAATTTATAATTATTTCATGATATAATCAACATGAATGTCATTTTTAAAAATGTATATAACTTCATAAAAATGATATTAAAAGCTTTTTGGAAATGTTTATATATATATATATATATATATATATATATTACTATGTATTCAAGCTTAGTATGTTATAAATTTTAAATATAAGTGTTGGTTGTATAATGCTTCCATTTTTTGCAACTAATTTTGTAGAATCTTCTCAGTTTCTTTAATAAACCCACTATAAGTTACATAAATTTAATTAGTGAAAAACATCACAATATAAAATTATTATTATTGTTATTATTTTGTGAAATTAAATGGAAGTCAAAGATCTTTAAGATTTATATTTAAACAATTTATGTGAATTTTCATACAATAATATTTTCTAAAAGAAGTCCTTCTTCCTTTAACCATACAATTTCAAAACCAAGCTCTTTAAAATTTGTGAATCAAACAATTCTATCAAAATCTCATTTGTACTTGATTAATATATTCAATGCTATAATGCCAAACATTTCAGAAGATTGTCAAAATTCTGTTGGTATAAGCCAGTGGTTCTCAAATTTTTTGAAGTTGTAGCATATTTAAAATCTTACATATAATTGTATCTGCACAATATACAAATTTCTGAGAAAGTTTTAATAATTAATTCAAATAATGCAATAAACAAACATTTCCTCTTCTTTTGCACTTAATTGTGGTGAAGATAGAAAATCCTAATTTGCATAAATATAATGTTGAAAATTATAGTAAAATGTTTAAAGCTATTTTTAGATAGTGTCATATATTCTTCTTTTATAGAAATCTAAAACAATTTCAGGAGGCAATTCCTTATATTTAATCATCAATTCACTGTCACTGGATATAGTCAATTTTTCTTCTAAATTTGTTAAACATTTAACTGTTATTGGAAGTATTTTATGCATGCAAGTGTTACTTTGTCAGATGAAATATACATTTAGTATAGAAAATAATTTGATACAATTTTTTTTTTGTTAAGATTAATCTTTAAAACTAACAATCATCTACGAAATAAATGTCAAATAACAACCATATTTATAATATGAAAGCTGTCAGTATGCATTTGAATAAAAAGATTAATTTCAATCATATTTTATTTATGTAAGTTTA
Source organism: Caerostris darwini (assembly GCA_021605075.1). Classification (NCBI taxonomy): domain Eukaryota; kingdom Metazoa; phylum Arthropoda; class Arachnida; order Araneae; family Araneidae; genus Caerostris; species Caerostris darwini. Next base: position 329,857 of record BPLQ01001573.1, read on the forward strand.
TTTTATTATAAAAGTTTGAAAAAATGTAATGGAGCTTTTTTTACAGGTCTTTTACTTAGCACTTGAACTTAGAAAAATATTTTCTTGTGGTCTTTTAATCAAATAAAATGAATACCATGTTTGTAAATGAAATATCTGTGATTGTGAGTTAAATTTTATAAATTAAATCATTTTACTCGTTTCAGTGGCTAAAAAAAATTGAAATTCTCACTACTTAGTTGTTAAAATAAATGTAATGTCTTATGTACATAACCCAAAAATAAAATTGATATTCTAAAGCAATCAAGAATTTATAAAATTAGGATTGAAGCAACTATAATTTAAGTTCAATTAATATTAATAAAATTTAAATTTTCTTTACGTATTAAATATTTACAACTTTTTTTTTTTTCCGATATATGTGTAAACTTAAATAATTGCACAATTTAGTTTGATAAAATCACCAAAATTGTATTATTATTTTTTTTTTCCCTTTTGAGATTGTAAATATATCAACATTTTTCTAATTGAAAAGTTGTGTATATACAAGTATTTATTACTTGTAAATACTTTATTTGGAATAATAATAATAAAGAAATAATGTTTTAAAAAGTACCACCAATGGCAGTAGTTATAATTTACATGAAAATTAAGTATGAGTTATGATGATTATTTTAATTAAAAATTTTAATTTCATCTTCCAATGTAAATGCAAAACAATTTTCTAAGTCCTCCAGAAGGTTTTATTTACTCCTTGATAGTGTTTAACACCCCAAAATGGTGTTCTGCAAATGTTGAGGGGAGAGAAAAAAATCGATCAATTTCCAAAAGAACCCCCACTCTCTTTCATAAGCCCTAGGATAAGATTTTTTTTTTAACATTTATAAGTCAAATACCTTCATCAAAATTCTTCTTGTATTCGAATAATGCATTCAGTTTCATAATATAGAACATGTGAAATCATCAAAACTTTTGTTTGTTTAAATATTTGTCTTACAATATTTAAATCTATAAAACAAAATTCTGCCATTTGTAAAATTGCTTTTCAAATGGTGTTTTTGAAATTTTTGCATAGTTATGCTATTCATAAAATTTATTCTATAATATTCAAGGAATGTGCAAATGAAGATTTCACTTTTTAAAAACTATTTTTCAATAATATCTAGAGCGTTCTTCTGTGGTTTAAGTATCAAAAGAATCTATTTCAAATATAATATTTAGATTTGATTTACTATGTTAATTTTTATTTGTAGATGGATTTGCATTTTCCCAAGAAGAACATGGTGCTGTACCTCAGGTATGTATACATGTTTCTTCTTTAACTGTTAATTGTTGTATTATTGTAGTTATTTTTAATTCGTTATTTTCCTAATTAATCAGCAAAAATGATGTATTAAAGACTTGTAATTTGAGAAAATAATTTTATTAAGTTTCAAATTTTGAAAAATAGAGAATCTATTATATTCTTTAACTATCAAATGTATCTTTGTTTTTTTCATCGAAATGTTTATAATTACTGACTTAAGTAACTTCTTTGGTTTTTATTCCAGGTTTAATTATTTTTATTCTATATTATATTACTATTTTTTTATATGTTCCATATGCAAATCTTTTTATTGTATGTGATATTAGCAGGCAGAAAATTGTTTCTTCTTAGTATAATAATTGAATTCTTCCGACATAGTTTCAAAAAAATACAATTAATCTAATGAATACTAACAATCACAAACCTGTTCAACTATAAAAAAAGCATCATAACATCTTGATAATGATTGCTTAATCACTTCAAGTATACAAATGTAATTGTTTCTCTACTAAAGCATGTTCTTATAGAGTACTTAATATTTTCTTTAAATAACTACTAATCATCGGAATTTTTGAAAAACTGTTCAGACGTTTCCCATTAATGGAGTCATTCTTTTAATAAATATCTCTGAATTTACAAAATAATATTTAAACTTTTTGAGATATATTGTACATAATAATGAATTAAAAATAGTTTAATATAATAATAAGTGAAAATTAATAAGTGAACATGTAGCAATTAACTTGTGACCATCTGACACAAAATATATAAATGAACTTTCAATTTGTTCAGTACTATATTTGTGGTAGCTTAAATCAGTTGCTTATTTATATTTTACTCAATCAGGCTTTAACTCGTATATTCTTTTATTAAAATTTTAAGCAAAAAAACTGAAATGTAATCATTACATTTTTATTATTTTTCATCTTAAGTGAATCAGGTACTTCTATTAGTTATTGAATATCTTATCTTCAAGTAATACTCAATTTTGAATTTAAATAATTTCATAACCATTACTTACAAAATTATTACTAAGTTATATTGCATATTACAGTTATAAACAGATATTGTTATAAAATATATATGTATATATTTTTTTTTTTTTTTTTACATTTACTTTGTGGTGATAGACGATTCGAGAGGCATTTGAAGCATATTTGGATGAATTTAAATATTTGCTGTGAAGGAATATATTTTTGCTAAAACTACAATGAATTACAGAGCTTAATATACTAATAGACTTTCTGCGTCAAAGTTGTTGGCCAAAACAAAATTTTGCTAATATTAATAATTTACATATTGTGTAAATTTATTAATCTTTCCACTTTTTTTTAGAAATGAAAGATTATATTTTATCTATGTGCAGCATTTTTATAGCTTTTATACATTTTTAATAATTTACAATTGAATATTTTATAATTAATTATATTTATTGAATATATATCATATGTTTCACTAATAAATTTGTCTTATTGTACATCTCCAAATATTTTTATGATACTTTCCCATTCTATATTTGCTTTTTGGTTTATCGAAACTGTTTTCATATGTGAAATTGAATTTAAAAATATTTTTAAGTAATATATATCTATATTCAAAATTATAAGTTAGATACAACACAAACAAAATATCCTTATTTTTTTTTATCTTTAAATAAAAATTTTTATATTTTCATGGAAAAAAAAATTTAAGCAATTTTCTTGCTGTAAACAACAATTAGGATATTACATATTTCAATTTTATTTGCTGTTTAAAAAAAAATCTTCATGAGCCATTTTTAAACTGTTTAAACATTAGTAATTTGTATTATTAAGTCATGAAAAATGGTAATTCTAATGAAAATTATGAAAGGCTGAAATTGGATTGAATATGTACATTTCTTTATCAATCATCAAATTAGTTGAACATTAGAAATTTTTTTCAAAAATATTGTAACCTAAAGGTATTTTCATCTCCAGATTCAATTACACCATTTCAGCTTAAACATAAAATAATTAATTTGGAGAGGATATATTTGCATACTGAAAATAATAACATTTCAGAAGTAATTGCAGTCGATTTTATATAATTTATGGTGATTGAAGTAGTTTAACATTGAGAATTGAAATTGATTGAAAGGCTAAAATAATAATAATAGTTAGTATAGAAATAAACAAATTGTCAATTTCATCCTACGAGATGATGATCACATGATTTAAACAAAAAAAAATGTAGAATTTTTATATTTCCATTATTTCTTTTAAGTATAAATTGATATCATTACTGATTTTGTTTTGTAGATCATAGACTAACTAGTTCCAGTAAAGAAAATCAGTTGTTGATATTTAAATGCTTGCCTTACATTTTGTAGTGTACATTGTTAATTAAATAATTTGAATTCTTTCGCCTTAGTCTGAATTGATTCGTGCCTATGATACCACAAAAACGAAACCCCAAGGCGTTTGAATGTTGCTTGGAAGATTGATATCATCTTACTGCCCTTTTCTAAGTGCAACTTCAATGTTGTTCATTCCAAATTTATTGGAAAGAAAATTATTTAAATGGAACCATCATGATGTTTCAAAACATATAACTAAATAAAAAGCAAGGAATACTACTTTAATGCATTTTATGTATTTGTTGATTGATGTACTTAAAATTTAGCCTGTCACACCAGATTTATAACTTATAATTATTTATTATTTTATCAAAAAGAGAACGAGTTTCAAAACATACTTTATTAATAATTATTTTATCATTCATTCACATTAGCTGATCTCAAAAAAAATAAAAAAATTTGTTTGATAATAAAAAGACTACTATTAATAACAAAAATTCTTCTTTAGTTCATTTAATTGTAAATATATTTCATACAGAATAAAATACATAAATGAATCAAACAATCTCTTTAAGTATTTTTCCTATGAAACTAAGCATATTTTTTTCCTGCGTTATTTTCTCTCTATTAATCAATTTATTTATTTTCTAACATTTATTAAAGTTTATGAAAATGCTTTCCATTTCTTAAGTTCCCTTTCAAAATAAAATTTTTCAAATTTATTATATATTATTTGAAAAATTAGCTGTTTTTGAATTATTTAGATTATTTACTTGATGAAATCATATTAATTGTGAATAGAAAATAACAGTCATGGAAATTGTTTTATTTCCTTCTTATTGAGATTCATTTTGAGTTATTTTAACTTATATTCTTAAATTTTGCATATAACTTCAATCATATTAAGCAATTCAATTTTTTCCTTTCATTATTCCTAGTCATTTTTGAAAACAACAACATATATATAGTACCTGATTTTTTTAATTATGCAAAATATCATTTTATACTACTAAAATTTATAAATACACCTATAGTTAATATTATTGTATACTGATTAATATATTTGGTTCCAATGAATAGTTCTTGAAAATTTTGCAACTTGGAGTTTCATAGTAGTTTTAGCAACATTTACAGAAGAAAATATCTGTTTAATTTTAAATTCCCAAAAATATTTTTTTTTTATTAAATAGGTTGTAATGGATTGAATAGTGTATAAAAATAATTTGTTTTTAATAAATCTGGTGTGAACAGTAGGTGTTGTTTCACTGTGATACATTATCGGGCTTTTGTATTGACCTTATTTGGAATTTTTGTGCAGCATGTGTGTCAATTATAAGTGTATGTAGGAGCTTTTTTATACTACTTGTAGAATTTTATGTGGCATCTCTGCTCCCCTCTTTTATATGTAGATTTTTTTTTACACATTATATTTGTTGTATTCTGATTTGGTACTTTAAAAGTAAAGACTTAACTGTTTGAACTGTATATTATTTTCATGTAGTCTGAAATTATGTTTATTGACTATTAAAATTGTGTATTGCAAACTGCTATAATTGATGAAGTATCAATTGGAATTATGTTCTGTTATTTTCATTTAAAAAAATGCGATTACTTAGAAAATATTTATAAGTAGCTTATTTTGGCCCCTGTTATGGTGATGGTACTCAATCTTTTATTTAACTATTTTAGAGTTACTTTCATTGCAAATATTTTATTTTTATTGAATTTCATTACAACAAATATAAAATATTTGTATTCTAGGAAAATGTATTATTAATAGCTTATTATTGACTCGGAATATTTCAGGTTTTTGATTTTTTTAGCGATAGCAACATTTAAGTTTTGAAAAAATCAAATTAATATAATCAAAAATCTTTGAAATTGCATTGTTTTTGTAGAATTTTTGTTTTAAGGGCTGTTACTTTTAATTTTTTTTTATATTTAAAAGTTTATACTTAAAAAAAAAATATATATTTTCTAGTTAAAGTTTTATTAATTTGTAATTATTTAAAATAATTAGCTGAAATGATAAATGTTTTCAAAAATAATGAAGTTATTTTACATTATTCTGCTTCAAAATATCAAAAGAAAGTGTACAAAAACCTGTTTAAATTTTAAATGTTGCAGATATATTAAATTATTTGTATTTAAGTGAGTTAAAATCATTTTTGAAACAATTCACGCAAGAACTCGTATTTTGAATTATTTTTTATTAGAGTTATGTGTTTTATGAGATTAATTTACTATTTTCTCAACAAGAAAGTCTCTTTTGTATGCTTGATGCTATGCAACATAGTATTTCTCTATTAGTTATGGATCAGTTTTTCATGTTTAATGTTATGTAATGTAGTATATCTTAATACGCTGATATGTTAGAACATAAACAGATCAGTTCCCCGTGATTTTGTGTTCTATGAAATTAAGGCAAATACTTTTTATAATTAAAACCGAATTATGTTATACCTAATATGTATTTTTGTTACTAAAAAACATTGTTGATTTCTTAAAATCAGCATTACTTAAATTCTATTTACAAGCTTTAGTTATATACCAAATATCAGTATTAAAATAAAAAGCAATCCCGATGTGAATGTTATTAAATAAATATCTATGGTGACTCAATATAAAAAACTATCCTAATTATTATGTAAATAGAGTTATATTATCTTAAAAAAGGAGATATATATGAATTATTCTCTCTGTATATTATTATGAATGATTTTAATCAATAAAATTGAAAAATTGCTAAGTCCAACTAAATAACATTATGCATCTATTAAATATATGACACTTTATACTTAACTACGGATGGTGAATAAAATATATTTATAAAAAGTACATTGTATTTTTTTATTTAATAAATTAGCAGTATCTAAAAGAAAAATATTTTCATGATATTTATTCTTATAAATTGTAGGTTTCCTTAAAATTATGCTTAAATTATTGTATTTGTTTCACATTTTTTAAAATATTGTTATGAAGATAAATGTTATTTTAAGTGTTATACATGTAGATTTATGTTATAAATTTAGAGTAAAATTGTTTTTTTCACCCATTTACTTTTCATTATTTGCTTTTAGTATGATCTGCTTTTGCTTTGATTTGTCCAAATATATGTAAAAGTACATAATTTAGTATTTTATAATTAATGAATATAAAAATATTGTTTGAAAATTAGATCAAATGTGACACATGTGCTGCTTTACAAATGCTTTACATATCTGTATTTAAAAAAAAATCAAAACAAGCAAATTTGTAATTTTTCTGTTTATTTTATCATGTCATGCTATCACCATTTGAAACAATATCAAATTTTTGTCAGCTTTGTAATATTTTGTGCAGCTTATGGCAATGTTTTGTATAAACTTTTTTGTATACATTTAAAAAAAAAATAATTCTAAACTAACAAATCTGGAGTTGGCATACTTAAAAAATCAAATTGACTAAAATATAAAATAACTTTTAATTAAAGTAAATATAGATATAATTAAGGAAATTAGTAGTGTTTTTTTTTCTTTCAGTAAATATACCTAATTGTAAGATGAAAATAAACAAATTGAATTCATGTAAAAATATGTGACCACTAACTTCTTATCAATAGTATTATCCATGTAATATGTGTGTTGTTATTTTATCAAAACAGTAAAATCTGTAAACAAATTTATTTATAAAATTAAAAAAAGGCTATTTTATTTCTTTTCTGAAAAGTCTGCCAACTAATGAGACGACTGTGTGTGTACTAAAATTAATTATTATGGTGATTCAGCTGAAGTAACAATAGGAATTACTTATTTTCACATATTGTATTTTTAAAGAAATGTGCTTGTGCAGTTTTTCTCTCATCACTTAGGTAGTTTTTACAAACATTTTTCTGTATATTTGTTTAAGCTTAATGTGAAAAGAGCATTCCAGTTCTGAATGTACTATATTAGTGGTGTACTTTGTATGCATAGTAGACTGATGCATACAAACACAGTGGTTCATTTTCTAGTGGTAAGGGTGTCTTTGTCCAAATGTTTTTGATTTGAAGTGCTACTAGGAATTTTAATATTGTACAAATATCATTAAATGTGTGCTGTAGAGTTAGTGTTTATTTAATTTAAGTGTTTGTGTTGTTTGATTATAAGTCACTACTAGTCATTTTATTTATAGCACCTTCTTTTTATTATTTAATTGTATTTTTAAACATATCTTTTTCTTTTGTGTACTTTGATTAAAATGCATTAATTCCTCATTTATACATTGATAGTAGGGATCAATGAAAATAAAAAAATTGTGAAATTTTTTGAGTCAGTCATTAATTATAATACTTTTCATTTTAATTTAAAAAGTTTTTGATTAAAAGAATTAAGATACAAATTTATAAAAATATTAACTTTTAAAAAATACATTTTTTATCACTTTAAATAGTTTTGTTCAGTTCATTGGAATGCACATATTCTGATTCTGATTTATCATTGTGTTAAATAAACATAGCTGCAAAATTTTTATTGCCATCACAAAAAAAATTCTTAAAATATTACCTCTATTTAAAAAATTGTTTCCGTAAAAATTTCATTACTGTATAACTATATAGACAAAATCAGAAAGCGTTATTATATTATACCTTTCACTGTGAACGTTTAACATGGAACATATAGAAAAGTAATGTATAAATGAAATTTATGTATTTTACTTTAGTTTTTAAGATTTAAATAATATGAACATGAATAATTATAATGTAATTTTATTGAATCCATAAAAGTAAAAAAAAAACTATTAAACATTTACACCGTTTTAATAAGTTTTTAAAATTATGGCATGCTTTCTTACATTAGTTTTTAACTGTATATAATTTTTAAGAATTAAAAACTAAGTTTTTTAACAAACCGTATACAATAATCAATTAATGCATTTATTACATAAAGAAAATATTATAATTTGTGCTTTAAATATTTTTAGTTCTTTTAATGTTGGAGTAATTATTTAAAAAAAATTTCAATAATTAAAATTCCAATTAATATTTTATTTTGTTGTCATATTTATCTTAATCATAATTCAGAATTTTTTTAATTAAATATTTATTATAGAACTTTCAAAAAATTAAAAATATTAAAAAATGATTTAATGTGTATGTATTATAATGTATATAGATTTATTTTTTACATACAAACTGAATATCATGAACAAAAGTAATATGGCTGAAATAATTTTATTTGCTGAAATTAAAAGAATATTAAATATGTATTTTATAGTATTGTATAAAAATTTAGGTTATTCATATTGTATTATTTAAATGTTTTTAATGATTAATTAGTGTGAATATTTTAGTTTTAATATTGTAAATATAATTTATTGTTTATATTGATATTATTTCATAATTTAAATTTCTCAGAAATATTATTAATTTCTCAAGTTGTAAAATAGTTGCATTTGAAATGCATATTTTTATTAATAGTATTTGAGTAATTGAGTATTCATTTTTATATGAAAAGTTATCTTTTTTACATGTTTTTAAATTAAGTAACACTTGTAGCTATGTGTAGAACAAAAATATATTCTAAAAAATCTCCCTTTAATATTTTATTTATTGAACATTATTTTTATTATTATTATTATTATTTTTTTTTTTTTAATTTTTTTTTTTTTTTAAGAAATTTGTAACATTTTCTAGCTTTTTTTTGCTTTTTATGGGTTTTTTAAACAATATTATTATTTTTTCAAAATAATTAATACTTATTGTTTTTATATTCTTTTTTTAATTCCAGAAAAGTCATAACTTCTAATCACTGAAACAGTAGCTTTATATTTATTTGTGGTTTTAAATACTTAAAAGAGAAAGATGTTACTGTATTTATTTTATTATATTTCTTATTGTTAAAAAGAAAATTAAAAATAAATCTTAATTAGCAATCACCTTTTGAAGTATTCTAAAAAGATTATTCACTATTTTTCTAAATCATATCTAAATATAAATAACTATATGTGTAAATATTTATATAGTAACTATTCAAGTATTTTGTTTTAATTATTCATTATTTATTTACTTATATTTGGTGTTGAACATTTATTTATCATTTCTTTTTATAAAAATAATAGCACTAATCAATTTTCATGTATCAAAAATATATATTAGAAATCAGTTGTAAAATTGTTGGAATGAATATATATTTATAACAAAACTTCTTAAAAGGATCCTGAAAAAAAAAATTGTTAATTGATTTTCATTATTTTTAAATATTATTATACATTTTTAAATCTCTATATTAAAAGATTGTATATTGTTTTAGTTGTTATGAATTTATTGACCAGTTGAATTTATTTAGATGACTTTAAACTATTTCCTCTTGTATGTTTATATATGACTGCTCATCATTACTCTGCCTCTTGTTGTTATATGTAATAAATGTAACTTTATGGAATAAAACTTGTTATTACATTTATTTTGTTTTATGTAGGAATTTTATTATTAGATTTTTAAAATTTGATTTCATTAATATGTCATCAATAGCACATTAAATTAAAAATAAATGAAATTTAAAAAATATGCATCAACACGTTCAAATCGTCAAAATTATTTTAAAGCGGGAATGTTTTGAATTTGTTATTAGGATTTGCATTTTAAGTATATATGCATAATTAAGAATGTTATATTATTTTATTTAATATAAATAAGGGTATTTATAAAATTCTAGTTAAATAAAAATTATAATGTTTTCAGCAAAGCTATACTATAAGAACTGAAGATTGTAAAGATTTGCTTCTTCTGAATATTATAAAATTGATTAAAATAATTAAATATTATTAACTAATGTTTATATCTGTAAAATGTTTACCAGTTTAATTAAATAATTCAATTAAACTTAGAATCACTTTCATAATATTTTTTTTTACATGAACGCAATGCTGCATGTTAAATTAAAAAATGTATTCTTACATTTAATTTAATGTGTTTTATTTTTAAAATATTTTATAGATCTTTTTAGATTCGCAATATGCATTTTTAAAACCAAAAATATAAGCGTGGCAGATACATTATCTGTACTAGGAGAGTACAGACAGCACCCTGCATTGTCATATGTCGATTTTAATTTTTAAAAAACTTAATGATAAATTTTTTTTAATAAATTTTTTTTAACCCATAAAATATATAGATGTTGTTGAGAGGTTTTTCGTGTTCTTGACAACTTTCAATTTTGGCCATTTTCACTGAAATCTATAATTTTTTTAACTCGTAATTTCACGATCTTTTTATATATAATATTTATTTAAAAAATAATTGAGTAATTATTAAATAATTTAGTAAAAAAATTCATGTAAAATTGTTTGAAAATAACGTCTGGTGAAAGTAAAGACAATTTTATTTCAAAGAGAAAATGAGATTTTTCAAGGAAAGAAAATAGTTTGGAATTCTATTGTTTTTATTTTTTTAAGGGCAACGGGCGTACCTGTTACGGAGTTCCTAGGTGGCTTTAAGAGCCACAATACCTCCACATCTTAAGTTAATTAGAAAATTTGCAAAGTGAAATTGCTTCAATTAAAATTTATTTTTTTAAAGATTGCTGTTATGCGTTTTGTTTTTACATTAACTTCTAAATTTTGTGGGTAACCTGTATATCGGCCCATCCGATTACAATCTTCTCTTTACTATCACATTTTGATGAAATATTTAGTGTTAATATATTAGAAAAGTATTTATTCATTTTTTCTATTTTTTTTATTATATATTGAGAGATTAGAATTCCCGCCAATAACTCGCGAGTAGGGATTGCAATACCGAATACCGGTATTTTGTGCCATTTGTAATGCCGGTATTCACAAGTTTAAATACCGTTTTTTCGGTATTTACTAGAAATTTAGAATTCTTATCTGGGAAATTCTTGTTCTTATTCAGCATTCTTATCTGAAAAGTAGAAATTCTCATCTGTGAAAACAAGGCTGTAGTTGTGAAAAAAGTGTGTAATATTGTGATATTTTTTAAATTGGTGAGTTATTCACATTATATTTGCATATCATACTTTAGATTTCAAACAATTTTTCAGATTTATTATATATATACTCGTAAATAATACCCCATAATAATGAATAAGAACTTAAAAAATCAGTTGATAATACTTCGGTTTGGTTTCATTATTTATAGGATGAAAAGAATATGGTGGCCCAATGTAAAAAATGCTCAAGAGTTTTTAAAGTGAATGGAGGAAGTACAAGCGGACTCCATACACATTTAAAAACGAAACATTATACTAATTTGTTAAAGAGGAAATAATCTAATTGCGATGAAGATACAAACTTAAGCACAGTTTCTAAGCCCAAGCTATCAGGGATTTTAGATTATTTTGAAAAAAAAAAAGGTAATTTGGATGAAATTATAAGTAAAATGACAGCAATAGAAGGTTTGCCATTTCGAGTGTTTTTTATGATAATTACATTCTCTAATAAAACTGGAAAATAAAACAAAAAACACCTGTGTTTTCTTTCTTTTTCTACCGGTATTAAGATCTAAAAAATACCGAATACCGGTATAGAACTTTTGGTCCGATATTGCAATTCCTACTCGCGAGCATGGATGCTCCAATATTTTTGTTTTAATATTTCAAATATAATTTGTTTCTTGTTTATATTGATATCATTTAATAATTCGAATTTATTAGACGTGTTATTAATTTCTAAAGTCATAAAATAGTTAAATTTAAAATTTTTAATTTTATTAATATTTGCGTAATGTGATTTGATTTTTATAAGGAAATTATTTATTTTTTTAATTTTATTTATTTTTTATTTATTTATTTATTATTATTTTTTTTTTTTTTTTTTGCATGTTTTGAACTTACTAACACTTGTAGCAATATGTAGATCTATGTTATTTTCTTATTTAATTATTTCTTGCCCATACTCTAAGAATACTAACTCTTGGCTATCAAAGACATTAGCTACTGGTAAATTTTTGTTTCAGGAATTGCTGATGAACTTTATAGGATTGTTAAAAACGTGTTCTATTTTATAATTGCAATTAACAAAGCAGCTGTATATTCTAAGTAATACCTCAGAGGCGAAAATCTACATGGATCAATATACACTATTCAAAATTAGTCGACGAAAAGCGAAAATTCTCTTACCTACTGAAAAGATGTTAAGGAAAGTAGATATAAAGGGCTATATATTCATATAGCAAAAAAAAAAATAACCACACCAGTAATAGTTCATGTATGATAGCGGTGTGGCTCCTTCAGTACCGAAAGTAATAAAACGAAACTTCACAATATCGAATACAAAAATGGATTAAGAGGAATGTCTTATAACAGTTGGGCTGAAAGGTTCGTAGGCTGACACATAGATGGCACTACTAGTATTAAATCCGTATGATTTTTAGTTAACCCTAACCTTCAAAAGACATGTGTATAAATTTGACAGCTGTTGCACTATTAGTATGTGAGTTATAGCATTTTTAGTGAAGCAACTTTTGTTAGTTTGAAAAAATGGATAAAAAGGAATTTCGTGTGTTAATAAAGCATTGCTTTTTGACGAAAAAAAATACTATTGAAGCCAAGGCTTGGCTTGAGGAACATTATTCGGAATTCGCACCAGGAAAATCAACCGTGGAGAAGTGATGTGCTAAATTTAAACTAGGGGAAATGAGCACCGAGGACGATGCACGCAGTGGACGCCCCAAAGAGATTGTTATCGACGAAAACATCAAAAAAGTCCACCAAAATAATTTCTGACAACCGTAAAGTGAAGTTTATTGAGATAGCTGAGACCCTAAAGATATCAAAGGAGCGTGTTGGACATATCGTGAATGAATATTTGGATACGCGAAAGCTCTATTCAAAGTGGGTGCCACGTGAGCTCACAATCGACCCAAAACAACAACGAATTGATGATTCTAAGCAGTGTTTGGAGCTGTTCAATCGTAATAAACCCGAATTTTTGCGTCGATATGTGACAATGGATGAAACATGGCTCCTCATTTCACATCGGAGTCCAATCGACAGTCAGCCTAGTGGACTGCACGTGATGAACACTAAAAATGCTATAACTCACATACTAATAGTGCAACAGCTGTCAAATTTATACACGTGCGTTTTGAAGGTTAGGGCTAACTAAAAATCATATGAATTTATTACTAGTAGCGCCATCTATGTGTCAGCCTACGAACTTTTCAGCCTGTTACCTTCTCGCTTTGAATTGCCTCCAATTTAACGGCTAATTCATTAGATACTAAGGATTCATTTGGTACTAAGAAGTTTCTGTTGAAGAGCGATAATTAATTGATAGAGGCAGTTGAAAATATCAATGAAATTTTTTTAAATCCATCAAATTTTCAGAAATTGTGTAACCTTTACCTACCTTTTCGGCAAAATTTATAAGCATCACATGGTCTGCTAAACTTTTTCTTTCTTTATTTATTATTATTTTTTTCCCCCATTACTTATAGAAATCATATGAACTTCAAAAGAATATTTATTTCTGAGATGAAGTAATCATTTTTTGAAATACATAACATTAAATTTTCAGAACTAGAAATGTTAAATTAGTTATTGTTGTCGTATCCCTCTGGAAGTAGGGAAGAGGGGTACAGCTTCTGTTCTGATGGAGCACCCGTAGGTAGAAGTCTGACTTCTGCTCCGTGACGTTCTTACAGTCATGTTAGACTGGGACCTACGGCGCTCGGTGCCACAAGTTTCGGGTTCGAGTCCCGGCGGTGCCATGGGTGTTTGTAGGGGTTCGGAATCCAATTTAAAACCGTAGGTCCCAGTCTAACATGACTGTAGAGAGTTGGGCGTAGGGCTGACAACCCTACACCGTAAAAAGATAACACCTCTTGTTTCGAAATCTGCCGTTAGGCAGACGGCCTTGGCCCACCTTGGGGCTGTTGCGCCAAAGATGATGAGGATTAGTTTCAGGTTAAAGAGAAGAGAAGTAATGAGGAGGAGCAAGATCTGCAGCCGAAGTCTGATCCTTATTTATTTATTTTTTTGAACAGCTGTGCAAAAGATACTTAAAGTTTGTCTTGCTGCTGTTTGTTGAAGTTAAGTTCAACTGTCTTCTTTAAGAATTTTCCTTGGGGAAGCTCTGTAGCCTCACCAGGAGGCTACAGAGCTGGGTTGATATATGTAGGACTATCCAACTTATCTTTGAGGGGACAATCGAATTTCATGTGACTTTCGCCGCATTTTAGGAATTTGAGGATTTTTTTTATAGCTATTACTGATATGATGAAAATAGAGTTAAAACATTGCACTGTAATATTGCGCCTAAAGAGATTTTTGATAGCAACAGAAAGATAGACACATTGTTTTTTAATCTTGTAGGCGAAGGCAAAGTTTTAAGATCGTCGTATCATAAAGACTGGAAGAGAATCTTTATTTTGGAATTTTTAGCTGCACTGTATTATTGGCTGAATCCAACATTGAAAAATTCTATTGAAATATGCTTTGATTTCATATCTAAAGGGAGACCCTTTAGAATAAGAGGCTTTTCATTCTTCAGATAAATCCTTATTTAATCTTTGACAAATTTATTTGTAGTATTCCGGGAATTTGGAATGAATTTCTTGGAGTACAAGGCTATAATTTTGTGTCAGAGCCAAAATTCTTGGAATTCTTTCTGGGTAGATCCTTTAAATTTTGCATCCGGTTTGTGTGAGGAATTAGCAATAGCATCAAACTGGTTGTTGAAGGCGTGGTATTTTCTTTTCTTTATTTTTTATTTAGCTTTCGGAATTCGTCTTTCTTCGAGGCTGGGCGCTAACTAGTAGAATTATCTTATAAAATATCCGTTTCTATGCATTTTTAAATTTTTGGGTAAGGGGTTTTACTAAGAAAGCATCCGGAATTTCAATCAATGTACTGCTGGCCTTGAATTCCTATTTTGAAAGAATTGGAATTCTGAGCGTTCATTTTATCGTGGAGTGACAGATTGCCTATTTCGATATGAGAATCAGATGGATTTAGATAAGAAAAACTATTAATTTTGGTTGATGGTGTCAACCATTAATGCTAACATAAATTAACGGCTCATTTTAACAGTTAAATTCAACACTATTATTTAATATGTGGTTAATTTACGTACATGAATATTATAGAACCAACATCATTAATTTGAATTGTAAGAGGTGGGCTGAAGAGTTCGTAGCCTGACACAAAGATCTTTCGCATATCCAAATATTGTGTCCAACACGTTCCTTTGATATCTTTAGGGTCTCGGCTATCTCAATCAACTTCATTTTACGGTTATCAGAAATTATTTTGTGGACTTTTTTGATGTTTTCGCCGGTAACAGCCTCTTTGGGGCGTCCACTGCCCTCGGTGCTCATTTCGCGTTGTTTAACTTTAGCAAACCACTTCTATACGGTTGATTTTCCTGGTGCAGAGTCCGAATAATGTTTATCAAGCCAAGCCTTGGCTTCAATAGTATTTTTTTTCGTCAAAAGGCAATGCTTTAATTAACACACGAAATTCCTTTTTATCCATTTTTTCAAACTAACAAAAGTTGCTTCACTAAAAATGCTATAACTCCCATACTAATAGTGCAACGGCTGTCAAATTTATGCTCGTGTCTTTTGAAGGATAGGGCTAACTAAAAATCATATGGATTTAATACTAGCTCCATCTATGTGTCAGCCAACGCACTTTTCAACCCACCTGTTAACATACAATATATTTATAATGAGAATCCTGAAGTGTTACATTTTTGTGTTATATTTTTTGTAGTAAATAATTACACTAAAGGAAGCAATGTAGACCTACCTCCTAATGTACACCCCGGGCAAGGTTCTATAAGGTTAAGTGGTCTACAGTTTTCTTCATGATCCTCATGTTAACCTGCTTGTATTGCAATGGAATGCAAGTGGCTGGAATCAAAAATAGCTGATCTAATGAACATCTGCATAGCATTGGGTTTTTCGATCAATCAAACTGCCCTCTTTGTAATTCAGCAGAACCGGTCAACTTTGTTGAACGCTTTTGTGTACAGTTTCTTTTTCTTTTTCAATTCCTTCTATTATCTCCCACTCTCCCTATATATATCTTGTTCAAATTTTCAATAGTTAATAAAATACCTTTTATTCATCCACTCAAGTTTTTTTTTTTTTTGAACTTGTAGTGGATGACACTGGATGTAAATACAGTTTTTTCAAATATTAATTCCGTAATTAAATTTAATTAATTAATTTTAGTTTTTTTAGATTAAGTTGCATTTATCTACCAATAGATGACGCCAGATAAACTTAAAAAATGAATTAAAATTATTTATAAAGGACTTTCTGTAATATAGTGAAAAAAAAAGTAGGAATTGACTTAAAATTTTTTTTATATATAATACTTGTTAATTCTGTATTTTCCCCTTTTTGTATTGCCGTGCCATTGGAAATAACAAATAATTGCACTAATTTTTTTCATCTATAGAAAATTTAATTTTCTAATTTAATATACTGTAATAAAATAAGTCACTCAGCGCATTTTGATTTAGTATTTCTTCATTAAAATTACATATTAAAAGAAATATTTTTAGAAAAGTTTTATTCTTAGAGATTTTTAACCACAATGAATATATTGGTTAGTTAAATAAATGCTTTATTTATGTTATAAAAAATTATAGAATTAAAAAAAAATTATTAATAAAACATGGTTTGAATATATGAATTTTTCATACTAAAATAAATATTAATAACTTTTTCTTAAATGTATTTCTTAAAACTTGAAATCATAAATTTATGCATAAAAATTGACTCGTATATCCGTCTATAAAATATATTTTCACTTTAAAATAACCTTCTTACAGAAGAATTTTTTTTGTCCAATATTAACATTTTACAAAGATTCTTCATTACTCGGTTTTGATTAACATCCTTCATTTTGACAAATTTTGTTGATAAAAAAAGTTTATTAAAAAATTGTTGAGTTAGAATTTTTAAAAAATATGTGTATTACATAATTTAATATAAGTGATAAGAGAAAACTCATATGTATGTATAATTACATCATGCTAAAACAATTAAAACGTAAAATTAAAAAAATCCAAAACGATTAATATATTAATAGTAACTATCAAGGAGTAAAAACGTGCTCTAAGTTTTAAGTATGCTAAACTTATCTGCATTTAAAAAACAAGTAATATAAAAAACAATTTTTTGAAGTCAATTCCTACTTTTTTACCCCTATATTGCAGAGAGTCCTTTATAAATAATTTTCATTCATTTTTTAAATTTATCTGGTGCCATCTATTGGTAGATACATATAACTTAAACCAAAAAAACTAAAATTAATGAATTAAATTTAATTACTGAATTAATATTTGAAAAAATTGTATTAGCATCCAGTGTCATCCACTACAAGTTCAAAAAAAATGTATTTGAACTTGAGTGGATGAATAAAAAGTATTTTATGAACGATTGAAAATTTGAACAAGATATATATAGAGAGAGAGTGTGAGCTAATAGAAGGAATTGAATAAAGCAGCCTTGAAAGCGAGAGTTGAATTTAACTAGAGTTAAACTAAAGTTAAATTCAACGCAACTCTGGATGAAATGCAAATTAACCTTTCTCTGTCGAAAGAATTTTTTTAACAAGTGTTAAACTCAATTGCTAATATCAAACATTTACTACCCAAACAGTTGAATTGACTATCGTTAAAATTTGCTCTACAGTAAATAACATCTAGGGCCGAGGCTGTGAACTGTTAAATAACTCCTGAAATCAACTGTTAAAAAAAAATCTTCCCTTTCGAATTCAATTGTGTTAGAAGTAGCCTACTTTAAACACAATCCGTCGAAGTCGAGTACCATTACTAAAAGTAAGTTAATTTTTTATTTCATCATTTGAAGTTGATTACTAATTCTTGTCAGTTTAGTTAAATTAACAGTTTTATTAATATTCTCACAAGACTAGTTGAGCGAATCATTGAAGATGAGAGAGTGAGGTGTTTCTCTCCGTTCAGCTCGATCAGAAATCTCGAAATAAAAAGCAAATTCACAAAATGAATTCTATTCTTTCCTACCATTATGGATTGTGTATGTTAAATTCCTTTCTTTAAACACTCTTATTTACTATATAAAGGCCAAGTACTTGCGCGTTATTATATACTGTCTGAGCATATTTGCATACAACTCAGAAGTTGAGTTGTTGCATTAATAAAATGTCCCAGTGAATCAATCTAGAGCACCTTCACCAACCACCTAGTATGAAGAACGGCAATAAAACTTCGTGTCACCGCAACTGTAAACAAACAAACAAAAAAATAAAACTTTTTTAAATACGGATACAGCAGTCTTTTGAATAACAAATTCTCAGTAAAATTTTAATTATTATTATTAGGTTAAAATAACCAAATTTTTTATTTAAAGCGTTACATTGTTACTTAAAAAATCCTAGTGTTTATTATTTTGGAAGTAAAATTTTTTCTCTAAATACAAATTTAAATCTGTGAGGAAATATAAAAGGTAAGTTTCTTAACAATAACGAGGGCAATTAATTATAGTTTTATTTGTCTATATGGTATGAATTATAAATTGATTTTTACAGAAATATATTCAAATTAATATATATTTGATTTGTGGTAAACAAAGATGCAATAAATTTGTTTGTTTTAAAAATTAGTTCTTATATTTTAAGTATTTTGCTTTTTTACTTTTTTTTTTGTACCAGTCCTCTTATAAATAAAATAATTATTTTCAAAAAAAAATTTATGTTTAAAAGGCTAAAAAAATTTACCTGAAATATTGGTTCTAGTGTCAGCAAATTACTTTTCAAAAAAAGTTATTATTTATTGAAAATTTTTAAACGAAATACATAAATGTTAAATAAAAATGTCAGAAACGTTTATAACACTGCAATAATAATAAATTAGATTAAATCAAAAGGAAATATGATATTTAAATGAAATTAATTTTTGGTTAATTTATATCAGTAACTTTTTAAAACTTTTAATATTTAAAAGTTTGTAAGAAAAAAATTTCTGATTCATATCTATGAACTTTATTTATTGATTTGATAATAAATTCTCACTAATTTCTGGCCTATTTACTTTAGTATTGCACAAATAGTAAGTATTTAAAACAAAATAAACCAATACTAGTAGGCATATTACTTGTAACTTTGAAAATTATCTTGTTAAAACTGTCTTCAAATTTAAGATGATGTTGTTTTAAAGTCATCTTTAGGCATAATAAGCATAGAAAACTTAATGAAAACCATAAAAAACTGTTACGAAAATTTGTTACAAATATTTAAAAAATTGCCATCCCTATAATTAAATGTAATGACAAAATGTTAATAGTTGATCAACAATAGAAATATTTAATTTTTTATCTGTATTGTACTTAGGATAATGTTAAAACTGCATTTTTTTGTAATTAAATAAATTTATTGAATTAAATGTTCTGTGATTTTTGCCTTATAGTGTTACTTGTGTTTTTTAAAATGAAAACTATTTAAAAAAAAAAAAAAAAACTATATATAAAAACTATATTTAAAAAAAAATGTAAGATTATAGAACTTATTAACAATGCTTCATTTTACCATACTTTTAAAATAGTTTTAAAAAAGTCAGTTTTATTGTACCTTTAAAATTTGTTTTATATAATGTAAATAATAATATTGTTTTCATCTTTCTAATTAGTCAACCTATATCCTAAAAAGTGTATAGATTTTTTGAATATTTTATAATGTGCAATTATATATATATCATAAATATATTCTTGTTATAAATTTTATGCGATGTTTAAAACAATTATATGATATGATTATAATAATAAATAAAGCTGGACAAATTGATAAAAGAGTTACATTAATAAAAAAAATGTGATAACTAAAATTATAAACATAGCCAGGTAAAATTTACTGCATTGATGATATTTCAAAATAAAAATTTTCATCTAATTATCTTGATGTAATTCTATATATCTCTTTGTAATCTATTTGGTTTGTATATAAATGCAGCTGATGATATATATAAATACATGCAAATCTACAAATGCTTAAAAAAACTTCAAGCAACATAGTAAAACTTATAAGAGTTGGTATAATAATGATCCATTTTAGAAAGAAAAAAAAAAAGTATTTCTTGCTGTTTATGGTAAAGATGTAATTAGTTTTATATTTTTTTATTGGGGTGTTGTTATTTTTTCGATAGTTTGCTTTATATAATAATAATTTGGAATTAATGCAATTCAAATCACACAAAGTAACAATAGTAACAAGTAGTTACACAATATAAGTTAAAAGACTGTTTTGCCTAAAAAAAAGATTTTGTATAAATTTTATGCTATATACCCCATTTATCATTTAGAAGATATATTTTGAAGTAGTTAACTGGATTGCAATTTTTTTTAAATTCATCTTTACATTTATTGTTCTAAGCGAAAAAAGGAATGCACTATTATTGTTTAATTTGCTCGATTATGATTTGAAAATTCTCTAAAAAATAAAAAAAAAAGATAGCAAGAAAATTAAATTATTTTTCATAATAAGCATTCATATTTTAAATTCTAACTGAATATTTTATTTTATGTTTTTTTATAAATGTCATTTGTTTGAAGTACTATAATTTTATAGTCAAAGGACTCATCTTGTTATACAAGCTCACATAATTGGTTAAGTTAACCCTGACTAAATTTTATTGTTAAAATCGTGTCTATATTTTTAGTAATTACCTTTCAGGATGTTTTCTTCTTGGAAATTCGTGAAAAAACTAATCACAAAATCCCTTGTTGCCACTGGTTATATAGGATACACAGCTTGTGTGGTTCACTGTGCTTCAGAATACATTGGTGATGTTGTTATTTGCCAAGGACCTTCTATGGAACCAACACTATATTCACATGACATTATGTTGACTGAACATATTTCAATTATTAGAAACAATATTAGCAGAGGTGATATCATCATATCCAGATCGCCTTCTAATCCTAAAGAATACATCTGCAAGCGTGTTAAAGGAATTCCAGGTGACAAAATTAGAACAGGTTTCTCAACTAAGGTTGTTCCACGTGGTCATGTTTGGTTGGAAGGAGATAATAAAAGTAACTCTACGGACTCAAGAAATTATGGACCTGTTCCCATTGGCTTGTTAAGAAGTAGAGCTTTCTGTAGAGTTTATCCTTTTGAAAAAGCTAAAATGTTTCCTAAAAGCTGATCATTAGACTTGTATTAAATAGAGATATTTATTTATTACATATCACAAAGTTACTGTGGAGTTATGAAGCTAAAACATTTAGCTACCTTATTACTCATATATTTTCTGGTACTTCACATTTCTATAACATTATTTAATTGTTTGATGTTAAATCAGTGTAGTATGAGTGCCAAATTTTGAAAATTGTTTCAATTTTTCCATTTTTAAAAAAATAAAAGAAAAATGTTTGCAATTATTGGATGGTGTTAAAGTATTTTTGTATTGAAATTTACAGTTTTTGGATATTATTGATGTAACTTTATTTTAATTTATTTGAGTTCGGAACAATTTTTTAAATTTTTTATTAATGAATCTCATTTAAAATATGAAATCAAATTATTTTAGAAAAAAGTTATTCAAATATTTATGTAGGTTTAATTACTACTGTTGCAAAATCCATAGTTTGATAGAATGTTGTTACTTTTCATTCAATTTGTATAGAATAAAAAATTATTTTAATATAATTTGTGATTCAGTTGAATAATTTCATTTTTTTTTTAAATATAAAGAAAACATAATGTATAACATGTATTCAAATGCAGTTATTTTAACAACTTACTTTAATGAAAATAAAATAATAAATTTAATTTTTTTTTTATAGAAAAACTTGTGAATATGACTTTATTTTAATTATTAAAATACTGTAAAAAGTTAGAATTCTTACAGTGAGATTTTTGGAGGATAATGTGAAATCTTATATAAAGATTTTCTGAATAAAAATATTAACTGGACATGTGTATTAGGCAGTTAAGGCCATCATCTACTCAACAAAGAGTATCCGAAGACAGTGCCATTTACATTGGGGAGTGAGAATCGTTTTTATTAGAAACCAGAGCACTAATTAGGAAAAATAACATTTCTGGTTGGAATTTTATGTTATATTTAAGTATTTTCAAATTTAGAATTTTTTTTTTCAATATTAAAAATATATAGGTTTTAATTAATATTATTTATTTTTAAAGAAATTATGGATTATATAGGATAGCAAAGAGAATGAAAGATACCTTTGTAGAATTGAGGGAGAGGAGTGAAATAGTGTTTGGCCTGTAATAAAATGGTGATTATTTTACTTGCTTAAGACAAATACAGTCAGAGTGTGAAGCACATCACGTCTTCAGATAATTTTCGAATATTTTAATGCAGATTCTCAAAATAGCAAGGTAGTTGTGAATATCATATTAAATAGAAATAAACAACTAATTTGATGAATAAATGTTTGAATTTAGAATGGTTTTATTGAAAAATATTTTATTTATCTATTATAAATAATTTCGAAATTTAATAGATTTGGGATATCAAATTGATTTTTAGAATTTTTGAGTTTCTTGTATTTATATTTCATTGACTTATTGAAAAATATTCTTTGATATTTCAATTATAAGAATTTAATCTAGATTTTAAATTCCCATTCTTGATTTACATATATTGCTATTTATGTTGATTACTGCATCAACATAAATAGACTTATTTATTGGATAGATCATATATGTGTAAAATAACGAACAACAGGAACTGACGCCCCAATTTTGTAAATTTTCTTATTCACTTTTTTATGGTTTATAAATTGCATTTATTTTAGGCTTAATTTTTATATGTTTGCAAATTTTGTGTGGCTCAATTTTTTTTAATTCACATATGAGATTTTATGACTTTGGTTTATTTTTTTCATTTATATTTATTTGAATTATTTTTGTATGATTAATTGAGTTTAGAATTTCTCTTTATATATATATATTTCTCTCTCTCGGGTTTTTTTTTTTTTTTTCTTTCTTTTTTGTTCTTTAGAAGATTTTTATTTTCACCAAAATTAGGAATCTTAATTAATCTTCGTGATTTGCAAAACATGATTTTATTTAATTATAAAATCTCGTTTATTTTACAAATAATTCATATGATTAACAAATGAAAACTAATTTGTGCATTTGCAAAAACTCCTTAAAATTAAAAATAAATTATAAGACGTATTTACTTAATTCAACAGCAATGAACTTTTAAAACCTATTTGTCCAAATATAATTTTAAACAAATGTATTTATTGTAAGATGATTTCCAGATTATTAATTCTAATATCAATACAGGTAAGAAAGCAAATATTTTTATTCATAAAAATTTACCCTTTTATTGATATAAATATTTTCTTCTTTATGCTTTCCTTTTAAAGTATCATAAATAATGAAAGAAAATTTAAATAATAGAAAAATATGTACATAAATGATTAGAATATAAAAACTAATGCTCTATAGCAATAATAAATGCTATAAAACCTATTTATAATTAATTAATGCATCTATACTTTTTAAATTCAATGAAAACTAATGAATTAATAATGATAATGGTGGAATAATGATGAGAATAATGAAATCAAACTATTGATTTGAATATGGAAATAGTTATTTATTCACATTTGAAAAGCATATATACATTTTTTTGCTCACTGACACAAAAATATAATAAATATGTATGTAGTATATAAAAACATATATATGTATATATATATTTCCAACTTAATTTTTTTTTTCAAATATATACATAAAAAAGCTATATGATTATATTTGCATAAATGAAGTAAATAAATTATTTATATTTAGTTATAGACTATATAGAAAATATTTTGTTTAAGTTTCCAGTAATGTTGAAAGGTCATGTTTTCATTGATGTTGGAAAGTGAGGGTCAATTAACTCAGACAAATAAACATTCATTTTCTCTCTGTTTTATCTTTCCAAAAATTTGGTTCTGAAAATAAAAATCTGTTTAAAAATTTTTTGTCTCGTCCATATCGTAAATTAGCAATATATATATGTATATATATTATTTAGTTATAAACAATCGGTTTTATATCCGGAAAAAAAAAATGTTTCTTTATTTAATATCGTCTTTTTTCACTGTGTTCGAACAATAGCTTTTTTTAGAATTCATTTTCAAAATTAACCTTTTCGCCAACAGTGTAATGAAACTTTTTGTTTCCTTTGCAGTTGGAAACCTTCCCTCGTCTGCTCATTAAATTTAATATGTTTACCAAGACTTGAATCACGAATGTTTTTATGTACTGAGGAAATCTTTTTATTTATTTATTAATTTTTGCAAAAATCAAGTACCTGGAAAAAGATGCATGTCTATTGTATATTCAAAAGTTTAAACTTGGTATCTTAGATAATGTCACCATTTTTGGCCTTCCTGGGTTACAGAATACAAATACCTAGGATTGTTATTTAACACAAAATTTATTTTTATGAGAAAGATAGTTGCGAAAGCAACTTTTGTTAGCATGTTACTCAAACTCCTAATTTCTTGAAAGAGTGGGTTTGTGATCAGAATAAGCTTTTTCTCTACAAATCAATGATAAGACCTATTCTCTTATTAGATTGTCCTGTTTGGGCTTCAGCGTTAATTAATATGCGAAAGTTGCAATTGTTTCAAAATAAGATGATAGCCAATATGATCAACTCCCCTGTTTTAGAAAGCAACTAACCCCCAGATTCATCTTAATAAATCTCGATCCTATTACTGATCATATCTTCAAAATTGCTAGAAAAGGTCACTTAAAAAGTAGGCTTTCAGATCTGCATTGAAGCAATCAGAAGACCATTGTCTATGATCCCAGGTGTCTTAGTCCAGGGAAGCGGCAAAGGGAGGTTTTAGAAACTGCTTGTGAATCTTTTCCATTCATAAAAAAGGATCACGATTGACCCATATTTGTGATTCTGAGCTGCTGTATAGTTTTACTTTTTTATAACAAATGCTGGCAGACGTATTTGTATATAGTCTTCTTTCCAGAGAAACTTTGGTTTTCTATACCTTCTTCCTAATTTAATAGATGGCGCCACGTTTGTTCTTAATTTGTAGAGTAAATTGTACCAATATTTCCATAATTTTAAAATATTTGTAATTTTTTTTATGTTTCCGTTAATTTAAAATATTTTTAATTATTTAATATTTTTCTTAAATTTAAAACATTAAATTTTTTTTTTAAATTTCCATTAAATTAAAATATTTTTACGTGTGTTCAAACTTTTCATCTTAGTGCAAATACTTTTCTGCAATCCTTCTGAACTTTTTTTCAATCCCTACTATTAGTTCACACTCTCCCTATATATATCTTGTTCAAATTTTCAATCGTTAATAAAATACTTTTTATTCAAACTAAACTAAAACTAAAATTCATTAATTAAATTTAATTAATTAATTTTAGTTTTTTTTAGATTTAAGTTGCATGTGTTTAATAATAGATGGCGTCAGATGTAAGAGGAAAATTTCAACTTTAGTTGTATAGGACTTTTCTGCAATATAGTGAAAAAAAAGTAGGAACTGACTTAAAAATTTTTTTTTTTTATATATATATATATTGCTTGTTTTGTGTTATCTAGTATATATCTTCTGTTCTTTTTCTGTAGAGTAATTTTACCAATCGTTTTATTGAATTTTCTCATTTTTAAATTTTTTTTTTAAATATGCATGAACCATAATATTTTTATTTTTAAAATTTTTTGAATATGCATGGATTATAATATTTGGTACTTACATATTAACGATACCCTTGGCGACAGACTTGGCGGTTGTTAAGTGTCGCCAATCTAACAGCTACAGATTTGGCGGTTTTTAAGTGGCGCCAATTTAACAGCTACAGATTTGGCGGTTTTTAAGTGGCGCCAATCAAACAGCTGCAGATTTGTTGAGTTTTGACGCCAATTTGTAGTGCTACCGAAAATGCGTATTCGGGATTTGCCAGAAACAGAACAAGATGCAATTTTATTTTTTCAGAAGCGAAATATTTTACCAAAACAACGAAAATGTCCCAATTCCCATGACATGAAACTTTATTTTGGTAAACGTAAGTTTTGGAAATGCAATTTCAGTCAGTGTGCTTATCGTGTGGAACTTAGAAAAGACAACTGGTTTGAGGGAAGCAGAATTCCATTTTGTTGTCCAGCTTTGAGATTCATATACTGCTGGTGCGAGGAGTTGACGTCGATTAAATTTTGTGAAAAGCAACTTCATTTATCGGATAAAACTGTTATAGATTGGAGCAATTACATGCGTGAATTATGTGTCTTGGATATGGAGAATAAACCAAAAAAGAAGGTAGGTGGACCAGATTGCATTGTGAAAATTGATGAAAGTTTGTTTGTTTAAAGTGTTTTGAATTTTGAAAGCGTTTTGATTTTAAATGTAGTGTTTTATATATTTTATTATTTGGAACAAAAAATTTTGAAAGCGTTTTGATTTTAAATGAAATGTTTTATATATTTTATTATTTGGAACAAAAATTTTAAGTGTAGATTGGCGCCGCTTAAAAACCGCCAAATCTGTAGCTGCGGTTGGCGCGTGTGCTCTTTATTGGCGCAACTGCCGCCAAGGTATCGTTAATACGTAAGTACCTAATATTTTTATTAAAAAATTTTTTTGAAAATGCATTTTTTTTTTTAATATACGGGGCATAATTATACCAATACTTTTTAACTTTTATTTTTCTCTCTTTTAAAAATATTTTTAAATTAATTTATTCTTTTTTCATGCTCAACTTTAAGTAATTGAAATTTAATTACTATCCAAATTAAACATGAGGACTGTGTTCTTCAAGGCTTTTGTCACAAAAGAACTTCGTAATTAGTACGTTCGTTGCATCCATATTTATAGCATCCCATAATCAGGAAGTTAGAAAAAAAAAAAAACACGTTAGATTTTATATATATATATATATAGTTTTTGAAAGATCCTTGACACACACACACATCTTTATATATATAATTCTTCTGTACATAAAATTATAATAATAATTCTTCTATACATATGTGACAAACACGTCATTGAACTCCACCTAAACGGCTGGACCGATTTTGATGAAATATTTTGTTTGTGTATGAGTGGGTCTCTGGATAGTTTAGATTCATAATTGGACCAGTTAGGTGGCGTTGCAATCGGGTACGTGTGTTTGTCACTGAACTCCTCCTAAACAGTTAGGCCGATTTTGATGAAATGTTTTGTGTGTGTTTGACAAAACATGGAGAATGTTTTTATGCTATCCCCTTTGTTGTAAGTCGCCACCAGAGGGTGCTACACTATATCAGTTTCTATACCGTTCAACCCTTCGCTATGAAAATTTTTAATATGTATTCTAGTATGGAAAATAGTTTCGTGCTATCCACTTTAATGTTATTTGCCACCAGAGGGTGCTGCAGCATTTCATCTTAAATACCGTTCAAACTATGTCCATGAAAATTTGTATGCACATATATTGGAACATGGAGAATATATTCGCGATATGTAATTTTCTACAATGCATTTTTTTTTTTTTTTTTTGCAGGGCAACGTATGCCGGGTTATGTTATTATATATATAGAAATAGAGTCACTTTTGAACATACCCAAAGGGACTCGACTGCCAAATTTAAAGTGTAAGTTCACGGGAGTTTATTTTTCATACTGGCATTACTGTAAGATATGTTTTTCCATTTGAAAATCTATTGAGTATAGGTTTTCAGTTGTCAAAGTGAAGCTCTTTTTTTTTTTGTCTTTGAGAAAATTGTATTTGTTTTGTTTTATTTTCTATCATTTATAATTTTACCAGCACATATAACCGGAATTGGCCAACTTCAGAAATTAAAACGTATCAACTCTTTTATATCAAAGAAATAAGTTGGCAAAAACGTTGCCAGCAAACTTTTCTATGGAATTCGGAATTCCAATATAAAAATCATATTAAAAACAATTCTAATCGCGAATATAAAACAATTAAAAGCAATCAAAAATAAAAATAATACATACAAGCGATAGTAAAACTCAAAATGTCAATATGGTGTTAGATGAGAAAGAAAATAACTATGATGTTTTATTTCCATTCTTAATTCTTTATCAGGTTCGTATCCTGGTGGTGGCATGGATGTTTGGGAGTGGCTCAGAATCCACGTCATACTGTAGGTCCCAGTCTAACTAGTTTAAAGTGTGCACAAAACGACTGTAGAGCGACAAACCAAACCAATCTTAATACTTTAACAAATAATTGTTGGTGTCATTTTGTGGAATAAAAATTTTTTTTTTTAAATTATTTAAAATTATGGAGAATTGTTTTCATAATTTTCTATTTCGCACCAGATAAAATAGTAAAAATCCATTTATTTTCTTAGAATTTAAGTTTTATAGTTTTAAATGTATTAACGATGCCTAATTTTAACAGCCTAACGCAATATCATAAATACTTTAAAATTATAGTTTTATTAAATTAAAAAAGAAATAAATAGAATTTTTTTTTTGTAATTTTTTTAATAGAATAAAATTAAAAAGAAAAAGAAAAGATATTAAAAGACGACCGCTTATCATTTTTTTTATAAAAATATTTATAAAAGGAAATAAAAATTATTTTGTATATATAAATGATTATTTAAAAAATTAGTTTTCATTTGTTTAAATATAATGCAGTTTCAGAATGTTTAATTTTATTTACGGCGAATTTGATTAACAACATGCCAATAAAAGCAGACGATTTCTGGAGAGTTCAATGAATTTACTAACAACGAAAAATCGCCAAATTGGCGTAAAATCTAATTGGGTATTTTATTTTCTTAACAAACTAATTCCATTTTGAATTTTTTTTCAATTAATCTATGCTTTGTATTAGAAGTATTGTGGTAGCCCTGCCAATTTTGATGGAAGTTGTGGTCGTGCATAGGCGGACACACACGCAATTTTTGATAAACATATAAATATAAATACTATAGTGTTCTGATTTGTTTTCTTTAGAAATTTTAGAATTTATTTTATTACTTTTATGCTTTGAGTCAGCAAAAGAATGAATTACAGAATTAGATGTAGTGTTCATTTCTATAAGTAAAGGAATGATAAAGTAAAGAATAAAGGCTGTTTGAATACGAGTCCACTGGGAAAGTTCCAAATGCCGATAACCCTAAAAATATTTTTTAACGTGTTCAGCGTAATATTTGATAGCGCTTTTTATCAGATGGATTGGAACAATGTCTTAATCAATCTTTTCTCTTCACTAAGAATTGCATGAGGATAATTTTAATGTTGATAAATTTGTTTTATCCTTCTCTCCCACATTTTTCTCATTTTGTGTTTCTTTTTAATACGCTTTTATTAGTTTCACTTGTATATTTGTTTGCATGTATGTAACTGACTCTTTGGACTCGATTTTGCCCCACTTTAAGCCACCAGATTTAATTTAAACGTTGTAGACTTATCAAGGACCGACGACGCTAAAATATTTCAATAAGTTTATTATCTCATCATGATTAGGATCGCCAGGATGAGTGATTAAAACACACAGCCTTTGAAAAGTCATTTTGATCGGCGCATCACTTTTTTCCCTGGAGATCTGTTTCTCCTCATACACACTATTTAAGCTGCAAAGAAACATTTACAGACATCTTTCAGAACGAAAATAGTTGATTCTTTTTAATGTCACTGTTATAAAAGCATAGGATGCTCGATATCAATCGTTTTTCACTTGTTTCATTCCGAAATGCAGAGTTAGTTTAAAAATCAACCACCCCACGCTTTTAGAACAGTGACATTCATTTTCTCGTCAATAATTTTATTCTTATGTTAACAATTATATTTTACTTTTTAGTTTGATTAACTCTAAAAGCGTGTTTTTTAGTTTTTTTTTTTTTTTAAACTATTAATTTATTTGTAACAAATAATAACAGTTTGCTTGTAAATAAATTAAAATAATTATTTTAAACGTGCGAATGTTTACAAAAGTCTTTTTTTTTTTTTAATTATAGCTAAATTCAATTTTGGAAAAATGTTAAAAAAATTAACGCATTGTACATTATTTATAATAAAAGACTAAGAAGCAAGTATCACAAAATAAACGTTAAAAAGGAATTTTATTTGTATAAATAGATTTTAAAAATACATATACAAAACATTTAACTGAAAAGTATAAACATAAGAGAAATATGACATTACATGCACAATAAAAGTATTTATAGTTTCCAAATTAAATTTTACATTGGATTTTACTTTTAATCATAAATTACACAGCGGCTTAATACAACTATTTAACATCCATCTTTTTTAAAAATCAATAAAGAAGTACAGAAGGCATTAACACATTTTAGAACAATTTCGATAAAAAATTAAAAATGAATAAAAAATTGCACAACGTATTATTTAAAATCAGAATTATCTACTGTTAATTTTAAATTTATTCTTCTTTCAAAGTGTTGTTCGCAAAGAAGAATTGAATCGAATTTTTTTTCCCTATGAACAGACAATGAAATGTTTTATTCGATAATTAAAAAAAAGTTGTAAAAGGCATAGAATTAAAATACCCGAATACAAAATATGCAGCATTATTATTAGAAAAACAAAAACCTAAATCTTTACTTTTATACATTAAAAAAAGAAAAAAGATACAAAATGAATACTGGGGAAAAACTATGAATGTTTCTAAAGTGATGGCAATAGTAACAGAAAATAGCAAATTTTCAAAAATCAATTGCAAAGTTCTTAAATGCATTATTATAGCATATAGTAATTATGCATTATTATGCAAATATTTAAACCTTTAATAAGTTTAAAAAATATGACTTTCACAGGGTTTTGCCAGTACATGCAACTGGACCCAGCAAATGTGATGAAATCTTATACAGAAGCAATTTAAAAAGAACCAGGACCATAAATGAATAGAAATCCATTATAGTCTTTGATGAAGCGTGTGTTTACCTAAATGATTTAAAAGATTTTTTTGTTATCGAAAACTAGGTTTGGTTCGGTTTGGCACTATACGGTCATTTTGTGCGCACTTTAGGCTAATTAGGCTGGGACCTACAGTTTAAAGTGGATTCCGAACCACTAACAAACATTCATGCCACCGCCAGAATTCGAGCCTGAAGCCTGTGATACCAAAGGCCAGATTCAAAAACTAGAAGGAAAACTTTTACAAATCTAGTTATGAAAGTAAAAGAGTATTATGATTGTCGTAGGTTTCTCTTATAATGGCAAATAAAAAAATTAGTAAAATCAACTTATCATATAGTAAAAAAAGATTTTTTTATAAAATTAATTGAATTTAACCTGACGGGTTTCTATGAGTAAAACTGTACCAAGACAAATCTCACCAGTCATAATTCAAAATCTACTGCTGCATTTCTTGAAAAAAATTACGACTACAAATCATCCTGACATATTTTTCTCTACCTCTGGCTATTAACCAATTATTGGATATTGGAGAATGGACGTCCTATAACTCTTTCAAATTTTGGGAGGAAATGTTTCATAAAAAAAATACTAAGCATACTTATATTCGAGAAGAAAGGCTATCAAATGAAATATTTAAATAATAAATATTGATAAATAGCCCCAAAATCATAATAAAAATGCGTATAGCGGCTGAGAATGCCATGTTTGCTGTAATACTGTATCGCATAAAGAATATTATACTGAGACATGTCTGCTATTATTTCATTGTACCATTCATACACCCTTGCATCACAAAATGAACTAATTGTACAGGTACTCGCTATATCTTTAAATATATATCTATATCTTTAGATATATCGGTATATCTTAAAAATTTCTGGCTTAACATTAAAATTGCTGCAAATAATGGCAAACAGTTTTTTTATTTGATTTCAAAGATGGTAATAATTTTTCAAATATCAATACATTCAAATGGATATTATTTATATCCATTATAAAGTTACAAAATGCAGCCTGTTAAAAGATATTAGCTTCATGATACAAATTATATTTTGAAAATATTTCATTTGTATAGAAAAACCATATTTACATCATGTTTAAAATGATTGTATAATATATTAAAACATAATTTTAATTATTTCACTGAATATATATAATAGTTTTCATTTTTTATAAATTGCAAATGTGTTTCACAGTTGATAATAATGGCAAACTCTTAATAGTAAAATAACATTTATAAAAATGTAAAAATACTTCGTATTAAAAATGTCTAAAAGAGCTTCCAGTAAAATCTGTTTATTTAATATTCTTAGTAATCAATTAGCGAAATATTAGAGAGTTTTTGTATACCGTATTTTTATAATACGGTATTTTTTTCTCCCTAGCGCGCATGCTCATAGGAAACATTATTACAGATATGCATGCTCAATTTTCTATGAGCATGCGCGCTAGGGAGAAAAAAATACCGTATTATCAAAATACGGTATGCAAAAACTCTGTTGTCATTTTTCTTATATTTCGTCACACGAAATTAATAGAAATTCAAATGCAAATTTGACGTGAAAATATTTAGACTTCTTCAGTCAGACCTATATTAATCTGATTAAGTTGTTCTTGAATGCTTCTTTCCAGAGGGACCACGATGGCATCAGCTAACTGTAATTTCAATCCGTTGGTTACAAGGTTTATAATAGATTCCATGACGTAATCCCAGTTACCTAAACCTTGCAGATCTAACCAAACATGTCGTATGCCTTTAATGTGAAATTTATCCAACTTCAGAGAACTTCCAACCTTCATATCTTGCCTGATTCTTATGAAACCTTCGACGGATTTGACCTGTATTTCCATGCTGCCTTGCTTTTCAGCACTCAAGACATTAGCCAGCCATTGATAGCTGCCAGTCAAATTTTCGAATCCGAATTCAGCTTCGAAGATCAGAGAATTGTTAGCAAACACAGTAATGACGTCTCCTTTTCGAACTAAAGTTGACAATCCATGAAGGGTTCCATTGTAGACATTGAATTCCCCTCTGGTGTCGACGAAGAAGATGCGTCTCTCATACACTTCCTTGTAATCAGGTAAAGGCAAGGGTTCCATGCCATGATTCCTCATGAAGTTTGCCGATTGCACAAGAATGCTGTCCATCAGATTCGTGGAAGTTGGGTCCATGAAACCAGGTGGAAGTTGTTCAAACAGCACATGGTCAAACACGTATTTCAAGTAAGAACCCATCTCTCTCAGAAGAGAAGGTTTCAGTTCTCCTAAAATAAGTTCACTCAGCTGATTCAAAAGGCTATTAGAAATACTCTCCCAAGCTCCACCACCCATGAGATTCTCAAAGTGAAGATCTATACTTCCCACATCGCTACTCAGGTTGACATGGTCCATCACCAGTTTCCCACTGGGGGACTTTTCAATGATGGAATGACCTTGGAGGACGATGGAAGACAGGTTCATGTAAAAAGAACCCTCTCCAGACAGCGATATGAAGGTGACCGATCCCTGCAGGAAATAATTGCCAACTATGCTAAGCATGGGCACGGACATCTCTGCTGAAAGGTTCATTTCAGCTAAGTTGACAGCCAGTCTGTCCGCCACGAATCCTTTGAGACCATGTAGGTGTAGGTCGGTGAACCGTCCAAATATGTCAGAGATAAACCCACTGCTGGAAATGTTGAAGTCCTCCAGAGGAACGGGATCGTTGACATTTTCGGACAGAAGTGCGTTCAAGTCTATGTCACCAGAATCTGTCCTTGCTTGGCGCAGCAGATCTTTAATACTTGATAGGGGATCTATTTCATTCGTATCTCGCCGACTACGAAATGTAGGATAATCATCTAAAATATAAAAAAATATGTTAAATAAGATCATGATTAAAAGGATAAACAACTATAGTTATAAAAGCAGTGGATGAATTGTTAGTCAAGTACAGTTTTTATTCAAGCACAGACATTTATATATATATATATATATATATACATATATATCATTTTTATTACTTGAGAGATGTTATGCTTGAATATACTTATACACGATATACTTGATTTTGGAAGTACAGAGTGCTTACAGTATATGAGTTCTACTTCCGTTGTGCACCCTGAATAATGGCGGCCTGATGGCCAATTGGCTAGCACTGTGGCTGTTGGTACCACAGGCTTCAGGTTCGAATCCTGGCGCTGGCATGGATGCTTGTTAGTGGTTCAGAACCCTCGTTAGTGATCGACCTTTAATCCCGGTCTAATTAGCCTAAAGTATGAAAAATATGATCGTAGAGTGACAACCAAACCCTGAATAATGCTGAATCTGCTTCAGTTCTGCCGTTCTAATGGAAATGACTTCGGTCAAAAGTTTCGGTATTCGAAATCAACAAAATCAACAGGCAAAAAACAATACTATCAGTTGATAATAAAGCCCGATTTGTGGCCTAATAACAATTTGCGCAACTATCGTGCAGAAGATTTGAATCCCGTTGCAGCATTGTTGTAGTCACTGCTTTCAGAAAAAATGATATTCGATGGCGATTGGGATAATGTATCTTGCATCGATAGTCAATTTGCCTGGTGGGAGTGTTCCTCGTTTTCACCCATACAGCACGCAAATGCGGGGCAGTTACCCTTAAAAGTCCTACCTTTAACATCCATTAGTGGGATGCTCATGGTATCTATTATGCCCACTGATGTTTCACTTTTTCCCTTCTAATTGGTAGGGCGCTACATAGCCCTAGGTGAGATATGGAGAAAAGAAAAAGTTGATAATTAAATAACAAATTACGATATTTACTATATTTGAGTAAGTATCGTAAAAATTTTTTTATGTTTTTGTTATTATACCGATTTCCAATATAAGTAAATATTTATAAATTAGTAAATTATGTATGACGCAACTTGTGATTATATGGCACAATATTCGTGTTCAATATTATTTTCTAGATGCATGAAAATGTCATATCTAAAATACGAAATATTTTATTATGTTTATCTGCATCTTTTATCATCTCTTTTAATATCCAAAACAAACGAATTATTCATAGAAGGAAATCACTCTAAGTACGACAACCTTGTCCTAAATATAAATCTTTTACGTTTTTAATTCTGACATTTTTTTAAAAATATCTGCAGCCTTTTATCATCACATGATAATCTCTTTGTAAATATTTATGTCAACACTAAAGTTTATCTTATTATTTTCCATATAAATTTTTTTAATATCTTTTTCTTTCTTTTTTTTTTATTTTGTAAAACAAATTCAATATAATTAATTTAACATATTTAATTTAAGTATTTTGACATTTCATTTAATAATTTCAACAAATTTAATTAAATTAATTTAACCTATTTAATTTGAATTCAACAAATTTAATGAATTTAACATATTTAATTTAATTAATGCAACACGTTTAACTTAATTAATTTAACAAATTTAATTTTATTAATTCAACAAATTAAACTTAATTAATTTGACATATTCAATTTAATGAATTCAAAAAATTAAATTTAATTAATTTAATGTACTTAATTTTATTATTTTAACATATTTAATTTAATTAATTCAAATTTTTTTTAATTTTTAACAGATTTTATTTAATTCATTCAGCAAATTTAATTTAATTAATTCAACAAATTAAATTTAATTAATTTACTAAATTTAATTTAAATAATTTACTAAATTTAATTTATTCAGCCAATTTAATTGAATTAATTCAACAAATTTAAAAATAAATTAAACAAATTTAAATAAAGATGATATCGCACGTTACGAATAATTGTATTTAAATACATATTATAGCTACATAATTTGTAATTATGGAATTGCATAAAATACATATTCAAAAATTGTATTATTATGTTTTATCTATACAAAATAATAAATTTTCATTTAAAATAGTATTAAATTAAACATACTTAAAATACTTGCATATTACGAAAAGGTTTGCTTTTATATTGAAATGAAAATTTTATTTATAACAAAATGATTGAAGGTTCGTTTTCAAAATAAAAGTCTTAAAAAAATTCGAAAAAAAAAAAAAGGAACATGAGTATCAATTATTTTAAGAACATTTTTAAATTACATTTTTCAAATCGGGGAGGATAGACTTTGACAAGAATCTTTTCTTTCTTAACATCTGTTATGAACTTTCCTGCTTTAAAAAAAATTAAAAAAAAAACAGGTAAAAAATGCCAAACTTTATAAAAAGAAATGAATAATATTCAATTGATGAATATTTCGAAAAAATAATTCTTTAAGGTCACTTATTATTCAATTCCTTCTATTAGCTCACACTCTCCCTATATATATCTTGTTCAAATTTTCAATCGTTCATAAAATACTCTTTATTCGTCCACTCGAGTTCAAATACATATTTTTTTTTGAACTTGTAGTGGATGACACTGGATGTTAATACAGTTTTTTCAAATATTAATTCAGTAATTAAATTTAATTTTAGGTTTTTTTTAGATTTAAGTTGCACATATCTACCAATAGATGGCGCCAGATAAACTTAAAAAAATGAATGAAAATTATTTATAAAGGACTTTCTGCAATAGAGTGAAAAAAAAGTAGGAATTGAGTTTAAAAAAAATTTTTTTTTTTATATTACTTGTTTTTGGCTAAGTTTGTTCCTTTATATTTTTCTTTACAGTTTTCAAATTTCAAAAATCATTGCACTCAAAAGAATAAATAAAGGGGGACTTAATAACAAGAGGTTCATACTCTCATCCTCTTTCCCAATAAAATGGCGTTCTGCCCACAGGTTTGGCGTGCCCATTCCTGGCATAAATACGGAAGCTTTTGATTTGTCATTGCTCCTCGAATTTCGAATCAGACAACCTTTGTGTGGAAACCCAGCGTGCTTTTCACCAGGTCCGTCAAAGACACACGTCATCAGTGGATTAGAATTTGTGTCTTCCTGAGCATGTTCCACTCCTAAACGTCTTAATCGACAATCATATATCTGTGCAGCGATTATTCATCATCATAACTGGCTCGACAGACCGTTGTGGGCCTTGGCCTTCTTTAAAACAACCAGCCAGGCTGTTCTCCTCTTGGCCGTGGACTTCCAGTTTTTGATTGCAATAACATTAAAATCAGAGTCGTAAAACAGTCAACCCATCTCTTTTTCGGTCTTCCCCTTGGTCGTTGTTCAAAAGGGGTTACATTGAAAACCTTCAAAGCAGCTCTACCACTTTCCATTCTCATGGCAGCAATTATTATTACCCATAAAATTAAGGGGGTTTGTTTTGTGGAGTTTTTCGTGTCCTGGATGATTTTTAATTTTGTTTTAAGTTTCATTTTTTTTTTTTTATTTTTACCACCCACACTCCCCCCCCCCCCATGGGCTTTAAAAAAAAATTTTTTTTTTTATTTTCTTTCACGAGCTTTTTTTTAAAAATTTTTTCACGAACTTTTTTATGCGTAATATGTATTTAAATTTCCCTCACGAACAAATAACTAAATATTGTAAATGGTTCTAAAAGGTCGTCTG
Organism: Caerostris darwini; assembly: GCA_021605075.1. Classification (NCBI taxonomy): domain Eukaryota; kingdom Metazoa; phylum Arthropoda; class Arachnida; order Araneae; family Araneidae; genus Caerostris; species Caerostris darwini. Next base: position 367,756 of record BPLQ01001573.1, read on the forward strand.
GTGAAAGCAAAAGACAATTTTATTTCAAAGGGAAAATAAGATTTTTCAAAAAAGAAAATCGTTTGGAATTCTACAGTTTTTTTATTTTTAAAGATTGCTGTTAAGCGTTTTGTTTTTACATTAAGTTCTAAATTTTATGGGTAACATGTATATCGGTCCATCTGATTATAATTTATTTGATATTATTTTTATTTGTTTTATTTTAAATTATTATTGCTTATTTGTCTATTATTTACCATATTATTTATGTTTATATTATTTTTAAATTACATTAGAATACTTTATCAATTCAATGAAAACATTACGCTTTATTATCTAACAAATAAAATCACCGAACTATTAATTTGCCAATTATTATTGAAATGAAAACTATTATTTCAAAATGTTCAATATCGTATCCTTTTAAAAATCTATTTTCGAATAGAATTCATTCATAAAGTTTATTGTACCGGGAGGATTTAATCTCCATAACTTAGAAATCAATATTGTTTTTCATTCATTAAAAAAAAAAAAAACAAATCTTCATTACGTCTTCAACAAAAATCTTTTATCAATGAGAAAAAAATTGAACAAAAATGTGACCAATGTTTATTGCACAACAAAACTAGTAAACTGACGTAACTTTTCGCAGTAATTTATCTTACGCAAGTTTAGGGTCAGAAATGACCTCATTCATGCCTTATGTAAACATTGCCATCACGTGACACTTGCGTACCATTCAATTAGCAGAAAAAGATTTCAAAACACGTGATTCAATTCCGAAAAACACTTCTTGTTTATAATCTGTCAAATAAATGTATTCTTATTTATGATAACTTAAGATGTTAATCACGTTGAAGGTATCGAATATTATTTTTTATAGTGATGAAATATTTATTTCATTATCACTTAAATTCGCTAACTAATTAAAAAAAAAAAGCTTTTACTTATAATATAACTTAAAAAAAAATATTTTTTTATATATACTATTTTTTTGTGGATTTTGAATCAGTATTCTTTATTGGAAGAATTTCCATTTAGAACGTCGTAATTAAAATTTTTGTTGAGTTAGTCAAGTCTAATATATTTTTTAATTAAAAATTTTCAAATTTATAAAATTTTCCCGAGAGAACATTTAATTAAGTAATTTATAATATTTTTGTTTTAAAAGTTAATAAGAAATGAATTTATTTTAATTTTAATAAAATAAAATATAAATAAATAAAAACTAAATTGTAAATTAATTTTCAATATAACCAACAACAACAAAAAAAATTTTTTTTTAATGAGTCATGTTAAGAAATGCCTGGTATTTTTCAGAATTCAGAATAATTTAATGGAGGTTTAATTTGTAGTAAAAATGAGAAATTTATTCTCCAAAAATATTTTCTTAACACAATAAATCGAATTTAAATTTCTTCAAATTTCTCCCTTTTTTTTACATTTATAAAATTAATATTGAAATATTTTTTTTAATCTAATACAATTCATTCAAATAATGAGATTTTAAATTTATTTCTGTAACACAGTAAAATGTTGCGTTGTACCAAAAATTAAAAATATTTTTGAAAAAAAATTTTTGATGATATTCTTCCATTTTACATATTTATTCTATTTCATGATTATTTTTTTCTTTTTAAAAACATTAATTTAACCACCACCATATTAAAAATTTTTCTTTAATTTTAAAAATTTTAAATCGTATAAGCAAAGTTAATTTTAAATTATGATCATTAACCATTAAAAACAATGTCTATTCACAAAAGTATGTACACGCAGTTGCAAAATCGTCTATTCCATGTCGAAGTTCTTTTATTTGTTCCTAGATGGCGCTACGGACATGTTTACAGATGGTCTGCGTATGCTGTTTGTTTAAATTTGCTGTTATGCGTTTTGCTCTTACATTAAATTCTAACTTTTATGGGTAACCTTTATATCAGCCCAGCAGATTGCATTTTTTTTTTCTAAATTTCATTCTATATTCTCTGAATTTTAGTATATTCTTATTTTCATTTAAACTTTTACACTGTGGTTTAATAATTTCCTAAAGCTTTTATTTCAATTATTTTAATCTGAATATGCTTGAGGAAATAGTTAAAATAAAAGATATTTTTCTAATTATCCCATTATAACTACTTCTATGCAGGAAGTCTAAAATAAACAACAATTTCCTGATAAATCACGTTTTGTTTATATTTAAGCAAAATTTTATTTCATACACTTTTGAGAAAAAAAAAAAAAAACACTTTGGAAAATTAATAATTTTCGATCTTTTAAAATATGACATAGATTTATAAATTAATAAAATATTAAAAATTATTGGTAGCAAAAATAGAATGTAACAGAAAAAAAAGTCGCCAATCGTTTATTCTTTTCTCGCCAAAGAACACGCCGTAGACATATGACACGTTTCCTTTCTCACAACGCTGTGAAATTGCTGTTATCAGATAACGATATATTGTTATTTGCAATAATCTTTAATATATTTGCATAATATATAGAAATTATTTATATAAAAACCGAATTTAGAAATTTGTTTTCACCTAAAAATTCCCAGTTAACAAAAAACACAGTTGACATCATAAGTAGAAAAAGTCAGTTGAACGACTGCGTGATTCACTTCATACATCTACACAGTCATGCCAATCAGGATATCCGGTTTAAAAATAATTCTTAACCGGTTGTTTGGAATTAATTTCATCCGCGTGCTGTTTTGAAGTTTTCAAGGATTTAAACTATTAAAAATTATATTGTATTTTTAAAAAAAATATTTATTGCTCTAAAATTAATATTGTGTACAATTAATTTTTTGCGTATAACTAATTCGATATCGTATTAAAAAAAACGATATTGAAATAAAGAAATAATTGATAAAATCATTATAGATAGATCTATTTTTTTTTTGTTCGAATTAAAAATATTAAGTCATGAAATTTTGATTCAAATTTATCATGAAATAAATTAATCAAAACTAAAATTTAAAAAAATATTTAAATTTTAATAAAAATGTTTAATTAATCAAAATATAGTGTGATCATATTTTCTTCTCTTTAATAAAATCTTTTAAATAAATATTCCATATTAAAATTGAGAAAATTTTAAAAAATAAAAAATATTGTTAGCAAATGATCGTCTTTTGGCTGCTACTCCATTTGATTTTTTAGCGGTTATTATGTAGAAGATTCAGCGTTACTCAGGTGCACTACAGGGGCTCTAGTATAATATTGCATAGCTAAAGTTTGGAAAAAATACACTGAAGGGAGGCATATGGGTCGTAGCATAGTTACACACTAGCAGCATAGTGTACATAGTGTGTAACTATGCATAGATAGCATTGTTTTCCCCATCTAAAATAAGCCTAAAGGATGGGCTTTCCAGCTTATAGATTTATCTGGTTCAACTGTGGCATGAGCTATTCGCAATTTTTAATACTACACTACACCGATCGCATCCTACAGTTGAAATACTCATTTACCGTTCTGGGGATGATATGGATGAACTTTTGCCACCACAATTTAGAGCAAACACCCTTGAGGGTAGGGTTTGGGATATTCGCGCCTTTTCCCTTCCAAAATCATGCTCAATGGTTGGACTTTCCGACCTGTAAATTTATCTTGTTCAACTCTGGTATGAGCTATTCGAAATTTTTACTACTACACCACATCAATCACATCCTACAGCTGAAATGCTTATTTACGATTCTGGGGATGATATGGAGGAACTTTTGGCAACCACGGTTTGGAAAAGGGGCCTGAATGGCCGAGTGGCTAGCGCTCTGGCGCTCGGTACCATAAGTTTCGGGTTCGAGTCCCCGCGGTGCCATGGATGTTTGTAGAGGTTCGGAATCCACTTTAAACCGTTGGTCCCGGTCTAACATGACCATAGAGCGTTGCGGAGGTATTGTTACTCCGCGTCCGCAGTTTATCTTCAAACTACACACAACTCCTGGGTAGTGTTAAATGAGTAACGTCGGTGCAGTACTTACTTTAAGGCATCAAAGACAATTATCTAAGTGTTTGCCAGCTGCATTAGAACAAAAAGTTTGTAATAAACGCCCTCAGAGGGGTTTCTGGGGAATAGCACCTTTTCCCTTCCTAAAACATGCTCAACGATTGGACTTTCCGACCTATAGATTTATTGTGTTTAATCCCGGCACACATCATCACTACACCACACCAGATTTTTGCGAAAGAGGTGAGATATCCTTTTACAGTTTTGAAAAAGATATGTATGAAAGTGTGCCATCATAATTTTCAGGGAATACTCCCAAGGGTAATATATGGAAAATTGCATTGGTTGGCAGATGAGCTAGTTATGCTCAAGTCTTGAAGCAGTATTTTATTGTTTGAGAACACACGGGGTCACGAACTTGGTTTAAATATTGCTGTCAACCAAGTGGGATAAGAAACAACATGATTTAAATTAACCGATTCACAACAATACCAACCAATGTTTGGCATTCTTTTCATTTTTTATATTAAAAAAATATATAACTAGATTTTACTACTGTTAAATGGTTAATAATTTTCATTTACAGTACTCTATGCATTAAACGATTATTTTTACTGTAATCAAATAATTTTCTTTATAGAATATTATCTTATTTGAAATTCTTTAAAAAATATTTATTTATTTGTTACAATACAAATGTTTTTCTTACATTGCTTATAGAAAAATAATTTTAAAAGTCATATCGTGCGTAAAACATAATCAAACTTAAACAAAGTATTCTTAAATTATAAAGATTTAATTAGTAATTAGCTTATTTAAGAAATAAAATTTTAAATTTGCTTAGTCCTTTTAAGAATCACATGGCTTTATTGTAGCGAATAATTCATGAAAAAGCGAAAATTTCTTGAGTATCGAAAGTAAAACTTATAAATTACAAGAACGCAAACATCTTATTACAGTTGACATTTACAGCATCTTAGATAACAGAAAAGGAAATAGGATGTCGTCAGCCTTACGCACTGGAGAGGGAATATACCTTAATAAGTAGAAGTTATAGTTTCAACCAGGAAAAATAAAGCATATTTAATTGCTTACGCATAAAATTATTCATTTTTTTAAACATGAATAATTTTCAGTAATAAGAAACTGGACACAGTTTCGTTATATAACTGCAACTGTGACGTAAATTATTTTTTACGATTTCTTCTTAATCACTTCTTAAGATATTGGACGAAAGATTCTTTTTTAGAATTTTTATATATTTTTAACATTAGATAATTCTGAAGGTTTTATTATCAGATTAGAATAACAAGTAATAAAAAAAAAAAAAAAAAAAAAAAAAATTAAAAAAAATTAAAAAAAAAACTTTTTAAAAAATTTTAATTCATTTTTTTAAGTTTATCTGGTGCCATCTATTGGTAGATACATGCAAATTAAATCTAAAAAAAACTAAAATTAATTAATTAAATTTAATTACTAAATTAATATTTGAAAAAACTGTATTCACATCAAGTCGAACTCGAGTGGACGAATAAAAAGTATTTTATGAACGATTGAAAATTTGAACAACATATATATAAGGAGAGTGTGAGCTAATAGAAGGAATTGAATAATAACAACATTTTTTTGTATATCATTTGGTAATTTTTTCGAAATGTAATTAAAATAATCGTTTGCGGATCGTACATAGTACATATCAAGCAAGCTTAACAAATTCATTGGAACTGTTATTGTTTTACTTTCGAATACAACTGTCCGATAAAAATTTTAGGGAAAAAACTTCTTTTTAATTACAAAAAAATTCCCATTTTAAGCTAAAAAGCAATAAAGATAAGGATTCTTTCGAAACAAAGTTATGCTGGTGTGGTTTTCCCCTATTTTGATTTCGAAGTCAAAATTTTGTAACGAATATTTCTGAAGAAAGATGAGTCTTTCCAGTATTATGTCATGGTTTGTTTTTTTTCTCATAAAATTATGGGTATAGTTGTGAGGAACGGGATTTTCCGTATCCTGAACGAATTTCAATTATTCTTATTGCTTAATTTTTTTAAATATCTTTCATGAGCTATTGGTTTAAATTTCTTTCATGAGCT
>BPLQ01001573.1:373788-391531 GCA_021605075.1 Caerostris darwini
TTTAAATATCTTTCATGAGCTATTGGTTTAAATTTCTTTCATGAGCTATTGGTTTAAATTTCTTTCATGAGCTTTTTATACACATTTATTAAGAAAATTTTCATGTGCTAATAATTATATAAATAAATTAAATTAAATAATGTAAAATTGTTTTAAAAAATCATCTGTTGAAAGCAAAGACAATTTTATTTCAAAGTGAAATGAGATTTTTCAAGAAAAGAAAATCATTTGGGAATTCTCTAGTTATTTATTTTTTAAAATTGCTGTCATTCGTTTTGTTCTTACATTAATTTCTAAATATTATGGGCAACCTGTATATCGTCCCTTCTGATTGCATTTCTATTATATTTTAATTGTTATATATATATACATATATATATATATATTTAAAGTACGCTATTCCTTTTAGATGTTAAATTTTAACTCATAAGTAGTTTAACTGCAAATAATTTTAACTAACTTTATGAGGTGTTTTATATTTAATAGTTAAATTCTTAGGTAACAAATTGCTATTTTTTATATTGCTGTTAAGAAAATAAATCCGAAGATATTATATTTAACTTAGTTCTATAAAAAATATGATGGAGTGGGCTTGAAAACATTTTTCTGCTCTTATGAAAGAACACAAAACTAATTATTGGGATACTATAGTGTTGATTTAATCCTCACTTATGTATTTCTTGCTTTTGTATAATGTACTCCTTTATGTACAACTATCAAAATTTATATTAGTTAGCATTTCACAATTTAAATGCCGTTATCAATAACAGGAATGGAGACTTTAAATCTGTAGATCAGAATATTCTACTGTTCGGCTCGAGCAGGAGAAGAGGAAGAAATCGTGTCCCTGGAAATATTTGTTCAAAATTATTATGACAGAATCTGGCAAATGAACATGGGCATACTAGACTTATAACGGCTTCAAGAACAGGGCCACTTTCAGGATCATGGGAACACTTTCATTTTTATTTACAAGCATTATATATATATATATATATATATATGCAAATACAGAACTCTGGATTATTATAATTTATTATTTACAAAGAAATGTAAAATTAAAGTTATAATTTGATTCACAAGTGGAGTTAACTCCAAGGACTGAGATTTCCAGAGATCTCGAGTCTACGACGAATCTAATTGCCTATTCTACAGAAACTTTAATTATCATACGGCGTGATAAACGAAACCACAAGGGGTTCACTTTGAACAAATAATATTTTAAGTCAATTCCTACTTTTTTTCACTCTATTGCAGAAAGTCCTTTATAAATAATTTTCATTCATTTTTTAAAAATTTATCTGGCGCCATCTATTGGTAGATATATGCAACTTAAATCTAAAAAAAAAACAAATTGATTAATTAAATTTAATTAATGAATAAATATTTGAAAAAACTGTATTAACATCAAGTATCATCCACTACAAGTTCAAAAAAAATCCATTTGAACTTGAGTGGATGAATAAAAAGTATTTTATGAACGATTGAAAATTTGAACAAGATATATATAGGGAGAGTGTGAGCTAATAGAAGGAATTGAAAGAAATTGGCGGAAACTCCGACCTATTTAGTAAATTCAGAGGAAAAAGAAAAACAATACTTCTGGTCGACTCGTAGCAGAAGTCTCCCTCTTCTTCACCAAAAATCTCTTTTTAAGAAAATCCATCAAGAGGGGGAGTCAGTTTTCCTCATTTCTCCTTAGAGTAAACATTTCTCAGCTCGTGGTCTATCACTTATCTCGATGAAACAGCTCACGGCATTGTCCATATTCAATCTGTAATTATTTCGACTTGTGAAGGTCTCACAGGCATTGGCTAATTTCATGAGGTCTCATTAACCATGACACCGAATATCTGCTAACAGATTTGAGTGACAGGTTGTTCTCATTAGCACAAAAACGCTAATTGAAATGTAATATAAATATCCACGATACTGCTTATTTACTGTCGATACGATTAAATTTGAGTGATAGGTTGTTATTGCATACTTGTCAAATAACATGCATTCCTCTCTCCTGGGAATGGAATGCCAAAACTCTTCCCGCGAGAAAAAAAGGCTATTGCGTGATAAATATTTAAACCAACACTAGATCAGGGATGGGCAAACTTTCCCGATCGCGGGCCAAAAATCGAAAAAAAAAAAAAGTTTGGCGGGCCAAGATTTTAAAAACAATATACAGGTATTACAATTTAAATATGTTAATGAGATGAATGAAATTGCGATTTCATTTTTAAAAGTTCTTTTATATTGGGTTTCGAAGTGAGATGTACTGATTCTAAGGAACGAGGCTAAAGGCTCATCTGTCAGTTCTGAAATAATTCTATCTAAGGTTCATAGTTGACAACACTTGTTCACATATATAAGATGAAGCAAACATAGCACTGATTTTCTGGGAGTGAGACATTAAATTTGGGAAACTTACTTTCGATTTGTAAGACTCTAATTTTGGCATATTTAGAAACAACTGCTTCAGATCATTGTTAGATTGCAACTCAATTAATTCAACCTGCAAATCTGACCTTACTGCTTCACAATTTAAATTGAAAGGCATGGTAAAAATATAAAATTCTGTTTGAATTTCACTGGAATCTTGAAATCTGGCAAATTAAAATTCTACCCGAGGGGGGGGGGGGATATTCGAATATTCGTTCCAAATTGTAGTGGAACAATGTTGATATACCTTTTATAAAGCTGAATTTGCTACATATCTACATTCAGAAAAAGAAGCAGCAAAGAATACAATTAAGTTTTTGGTTGCAAATCACATAACCGCTGAATTAAAATGAAAGAAAAACAAGTCTAGAAATATAACACAGAACTAATTATTTTTTTATGAGTACTTTTGTAGTTTCCACAACATGAAAACTGTAATACTGAGCGATGTAGATTTTTTTCTTTTCAATTCATTATATTCTTAGGTAAACCAAAAATTACAAAAGAACTGAGAAATGCTCTAATTAATTCTTTATAATAAAGTTTAACTTAATTTTTTTATAGCATGATTGTGATAAAATTGGATTGAAAATATTTTTATGTTTCTGTACTGCATATTTAATATCTTTATAGATTTATTTACGAATTTAATGTTCAATTTTTATTTTTTTATTTAAATGAATGATTATGTAATTTTAATGAACTTATAATTATGTAATTTTAGCTTAAATTCATTATATATTTTCAAAATCATGATTTAATTTTATTTATTATTTAGTTTATATATGGCAGAACATGATGAAATTTTAGATGAATAATAAATATATCTTTTTACAGATAAGATTGCTCTAATTGCGCAAAAATATTAAATGATCTATTGCTTGAGATTATACAATGCGATGAACATTTTTCTCCTGAAATATTTCTAAATTTTAATGTGAAAATATTTCTAAATATTTTTCTTGATAAAAGTTATCTGAATAAAATGTATGATGCTTTTTATTAAAAACACCCAAAGCTGAGTAATATCTGATAGTAAGAATGTAAGATCATTTTTAGAATTAGAATAAAATTCGTCTGCGTTTAAATATGAAACGGAATTTATATTGTAATTTATCAGTGTGATAAGTTATTCAATTTAATTTTTTTATTAGAAACAACTAATATAAAAAAGAAATTTTTTTAAGTCAATTCCTACTTTTTTTCACTACATTGCAGAAAGTCCTTTATAAATAATTTTCATTCATTTTTTTAAGTTTATCTGGCGCCCTCTTTTGGTAGATATATGCAACTTAAATCTAAAAAAGACTAAAATTATTTAATTAAATTTAATTACTGAATTAATATTTGAAAAAAACTGTATTAACATCAAGTGTCATCCACTACAAGTTGAAAAAAAATGTATTTGAACTTGAAAGTATTTTATGAACGACTGAAAATTTGAACAAGATATATATAGGGAGAGTGTGAGCTAATAGAAGGAATTGAAAAACAAGCACTCATTTAAAAAAAAAACGTTTTGTGTAAACTCTTATGGTAATAAATTAAATGCTGTAAATCATTTAATGGTATTTATTTATAATTAATATTTGGTTTTAAGAAGTATTTTTCGTGTAGAAATTGGTAGAAAGGAATAGCCGAATGAATAAAATAAACAAAATAAAAATTTGTTTACGTATATGTAAAATTGTTGAATTAAATTGTTATGGTCAAGTATGATATTAGATGATATTTAATCTTTCTGAAAAACACAGGCCTGCATTTCGCAAATATTGAAAGATTAGGGCAGCACAAATCAGCAAACCAATGTATATATTCTAGACTGGAGCCCCCTGTTGGATAGCATGTTAGGTGCCTTAACTAAAGAGTTGGGATTGGAGTTTGTATTCAGTGGACGATAAATATGTAGGTTGGAAAATACTTCCGTGGCGTCCAAGGAGGAGATTGCGAAATCCTAGATATCATTCATTTGGGTATTTCTTCAAAATAGTTTGGGGATTTCTCAGGGATTCGTAGCCAGATGGAACGTGTGCAAGCTAACATTCATGAAGGCCCAAATTCGATTCATAGTGTCAAGTATAGATAACATAGCAACGTGCGACGCTAAAGTGCAGAAGGATTCAAGTTCGAATCCGCTGGCGACATTGTTATAATCATTGTCAATGTCATCATTGTTTCAGAAACGATTAGACTACATGGCGATTGTAACAATATGTGTAAAAGGCGTCTCACGTCGATAGTCAGGCTCCCTGGTGGGAGTTATCTCCCATACAAAACGCAAACATGGGGCAATTACCCTTAAAAGTCCTCCTGGGTGGCACTTTTGCTTTATCTCCCATGTGGGCTGTTCATGGTATACTAAAGGCCACCGATGTTCCACTTTCAGCTTTTTAAATGGTAGAGGTCTACATCTGCCCTAAAGTATGGGGATGAGGTCAGGTGAAAAAGAAAAAGTTAAGCACTGCTTTCAGAAACAAGGAGACTCGATGGTGATTGTGACCACATGTGTAAAGCGAGCCATATCAATAGTCGTTGCTGGATTTTTCACTAATACGATATGCAAATGCGAGACAGTTAACCCATAAATGTCTTCTTTGAATTAATTCAGAGACGTTTCATGTAATACATAAGCAGAATACACTGATATTCATTGAAAAAGATAAAAATGTGTGTACAGTATATCACCGTGGTGCTCCCTGGGTAATACTGAATCTGCTATATTTTTATCGTTCTAGTGGCGAATAACTTCAGTTGAAAATGCCATATTCAAGGCACTTTTCGTTCATTCGAAAACAATAACAATACGCATGTATTCTATACGATATTTTGATAAAATCTGGGTTATATGTTTGCGTTTTAAACAATATAATTATCTTCTAAAGTATTAAGAAAACAAAAAATTAATAATATTCGGCTGGGCCATTATACAGGTTACCAATAAAATTTAGAATTGAATGTAAGAACAAAACGCATCACAGCAATCTTAAAAAATAAGAAACTATAGCATTTCAAACAATTTTCTTTTCTTAAAAAATATAATTCTCACTTTGAAATAAAATTGTCTTTGCTTTCACCAGATGATCTTTTAGAACAGCTTTACATTATTTAATTAAACAATTATTAGCTAGGGAAAGAAATTTAAATAAATATTTTGTACGAAAATCTCGTGAAAGGAATTTAAATTAATATTATGTATAAAGAAACACAACGAAATTTTAAATTATCAATAAGGATATCTTAAGTAAACCAATAAGGATAACTCGTGAAAGAAATTTTAAAAATTATCCTATAAGAATAAAATTATAATTAAAAATTAAAAAAAAATTTTTAAACATAAAACTATCCAATAAGAAACATTGAAAGGGATCAAGGACGCGAAAAAATTAAACAAGAAAACGAAAAAATCTCCTCTAGAAAACAAAGCCCATAATTTTATGGGTAACAATTTATTTTTTTGAAGAGCAATATAATTTAGCAAATCGACAACCAATAAATTATTGCAGTCAGCAATACAGTATGAGATTACAAAAATAATACGATATGAATTATACGAAAGGTCATTTTAGCTATACATAGTTAATAAAATCCGAAGGCAAAATTGCATGACGTAAAATTGCATCTCCACAAGGTGCATTGAAGCATCAATTAGGTCAGGTCACAAGCAGCGAAGTTAAAATGACCGCCATACTATCCACTCAATGAAATTTTTATAAAAATTTCATCATAACTATCTCGAGGTGATACTTTTGAATTAAAAAAAGAATGATAATAATCTCAATAGATTCCAAATAAGTGGTACTCAAACTTTTTATCTTATCTAGAAGAACTTTATACGTTTAATTTCTTACTACTTAAAGAATAAAATATTTTAATATCGTCCTTGAATAGAATAAACTGTATTTAAAAATCGTTTGCTTCATCCAATTTAAAATCAGAAAGTTTTCTCTCTATAATTATGAAATATTTTTTATTTGTTACAAGCCATTAAAATATTAAATATTTAAATAATAATATTATTAATAAAATAATATTATCATAATAAATAATAATAATAATAATACCATTTAAATACATTGAAAATATTAAGAACTTTTTAAATTGAAAATCGTCATTTATTTACCAATAAGAGATTAGCTATTAATTACTTTGAAGTTCATAATAATTAAAATTTATTCTAATTAAGAAATTCTCCCATTTTATTTTTTTCGTCGCACAGATTATAATATTATTTATCAGCTGGTAACAGGCATTCGACTTCGAGGATTTAGGATTTTGTAAACATGGATATAAAAACTGACGCAAGCGATTGACGTAATTTTGCTTCATTCGCACTGAAATGAAGTCATTCAAATTTGGAATTTTTTTCAGCAATGACGTAGTTTGGATACGTGGTCATGTGTCATACGTTTAGTCACGTGGTTTTAATTACGTATATTCGTCTTAGTTTTGTTTGGATGGATTTAAATTTTATTCGTATTAAAATATTATTTTTCGAAAATATTATGTTATTAAAGATTTATACGAAAATGTTAATTTCCTCTTAATTATAATAATCGATTTATAATATCGATTTTAAATGATAAAATTTTCGATATTTATTTAAAATACAATTTGTGAAAGATTGTTCTATTAAAATCTACAATAAGTCTAAAAGAACTATAAGACTCATAAATAGTTCGAATTAATGACTTTTTTTTACATAAAACCAACAAATTTCTGTCTTATCTTTTAATGATTTTTTTTTTTTAATTTTTTAACTTATTGTCACACATTATTTGATTTTAATAAGGATAATAATTCCGGATTATTCCTAGTTATCAAAAAATGTTATAAATTTTATTGCTGTTATCAGTTCCCTACGAAACCACAGAATGATATATAATACAATTGGAAATGGAAGTACTTGAAATTCCCGCGTCTTTTTTTAATAGAATTTATTATCAGCATAGGGCGTTAACCAAAAACGAATAATAGAATCTCTTTTTTGTTATTTCTGTATGATAATGACGTCATGTACGAAAGAACAGCATATGTTAGGATAAGAGTGAGTGTATTGAAAAGATAACTATAGAATTCAAATTCGAATATCTTAACGGAAATGGAACGAGATAATTCAAATTGAAAATAATCTATGCTTCAGCATTATTTTAACAAGATACTTTTGAACTCTTTTGAATAATGTACTTCATTAAATTTTGAGATGAGATAGATTTATTTTCGAATAACTGAAGAGATTAATATTTTGCGTTTTATTTCAGTCAATCTGAAACTGCGCTTCACTCTGCCGCCCTGAGCAAAGGGCGGATACGCTGAAAGACAGGCGACGCATATATATGTATATATATATATATTATATATATATATATATAATATGAGCACACACACGCACACATATATAACAGGTGGGCTGAAAAGTTCGTAGACTGACACATAGATGGCGCTATTAGTATTAACTCCATATGATTTTTAGTTAGCCCTAACCTTCAAAAGACACGTGTATAAATTTGACAGCAGTTGCACTATTAGTATGTGAGTTATAGCATTTTTAGTGAAGCAACTTTTGTTAGTTTGAAAAAATGGATAAAAAGGAATTTCGTGTGTGTAAATAAAGCATTGCTTTCTTGACGAAAAAAATACTATTAAAGCCAAGGCTTGGCTTGATAAACATTATTCGGACTTTGCACCAGGAAAATCAACCGTGAAGAGAAGTGGTTTGCAAATTTAAAAGAGGCGAAATGGGCACCGAGGACGATGCACGCAGTGGACGCCCCAAAGAGGCTGTTACCGACGAAAACATCAAAAAAGTCCACAAAATAATTTCTGATAACCGTAAAGTGAAGTTGATTGAGATAGCTGACACCCTAAAGATATCAAAGGAACGTGTTGGACATATCGTGAATGAATATTTGGATATGCGAAAGCTCTGTTCGAAGTGGGTGCCGCGCGAGCTCACAATCGACCCAAAACAACAACGAATTGATGATTCTGAGCAGTATTTGGAGCTGTTAAATTGTAGTAAACCCGAATTTTTGCGTCGATATTTGACAATGGAGGAAATCATTTCACACTGGAGTCCAATCGACAGTCAGTCGAGTGGACTGTACATGATTAACACTAAAAATGCTAAAACTCCACTAAAAATGCTATAACTCTCATACTAATAGTGTAACAGCTGTCAAATTTATACACGTGTCTTTTGAAGGTTAGGGCTAACTGAAAATCATATGGATTTAACACTAGTAGCTCCATCTATGTGTTAGCCTACGGACTTTTCAGCCCACCTGTTATATATATATACACAATGGAACCTCTTTAGTCGAATCTCGATAAGTCAAAAACCTCCACAACAAGAAAAAATTTTTTGTTTCCTTCCCTTCAAGCCCCAAAACCTCCATGACTCGAAATTTCAACCCTCTATAAGTCGAAATAATTAGTTAATCCCGGCAATTTGGTATATATTTTCGCTCCGTAACTTGGAAAAAAAAATTGGACCTCTGTATCTCGAATATTAGCAATGTTTGATTTTACAGCCTTTTCAACTTGATCATTTGAAACTAATTACCTCTATAACTCGAAGAAAAATAAGTTACTGACTTTAAGGATTTGCCGACAGTGCACGTCATTGTTTCTTAGAAAACAATGTATGAGTATACAGTACATAGAATAACCAATTCTATGAAATAGCAACTCGGAAGAAAAAGAATTTTCTGCTCTTTATAGCTTAGATAATGCTATAGATAAAGAACGACCGAATTGTCTAAAGCAAAAAAAATAATAATAATAATAATAAATAAATAAATAAATAATAATAACTGACTTTTTTAATACAGAATATTTTTAATTTTAAGTTTGTTTCGGAATTATTTTGATTTTTTATTGTAGTACATAATATAATTTTTAAGTTGCAAATAAACATGTTTATTACCTCTGTTAAACTTGAATTTTTATTTATTTTACCTCTCTAACTCAAAATAAGTTAGAAAGAATCTAGACCTCTACAAGTCGAATATTTCTTTACAAAATCCGCGTAAGTCGAAATCCTCCATGAGTCGAAAACTCTATAACTGGAACTATTTGGCGTCTTCCTTGAAGTTCGACTTACAGAGGTTCTACTGTATATTACACATACATATACATACATTTATACACACACATATATATATATATATATATACTAACATGCATAACGTACAAACATATATATTATATATATGATGTAATTGTGCTTCCTCCTACGCACTGGCAAGAGAACTCCCTTTGACATTCAGGAGAAATGGTTAGTTGACCTCGAGATTCTCAACCGAGAGGACGTACTACGTAACCCGAGCTCCCGCTGAGAAATTTTTAGTTTGTTTGTCACTCACCCCTAGAGGATATAAATTTAACCTTGCATATTAGTTGGCCTACAGACTCTAAATGGATAGAAGGTATATTTCGCGCATCCTGTGCGTATCTGAGTATCGGATTTTCGGCTTAGAAGTGGAATGCTTCCTCGAATCTATGTCTTTAAATATTGTACGTGTTTTAATTGTATGTGTGTGGTGTTTGTGAGTGTGAATAAAGCTGGGAGTTCTCCAAGTGATACGTTGCCTCATGGATATAAATAGATCCGTAATTTGTTGTAAAAAAAGGAAAATGTAAACAGACGTCAGAGAAATTATAACTTCCTCGTCTGCGTAGATGTGAGCTTACTTGAACGTGCAAGAAATGTAATATCGGCAGAGTGCATATTGTTTTTAAATAAAATAGTTGAGTTTTACAGTTCACTTACATTATACGTGTTTTTATTTGGAGACTATAACATTTAACATGTCCAAACTGTCTCAAGTATCTCAGCCCAACCACACCCATTTACAGTCTGGTTGGCCAAACTGTACTCCACAATATATATATATATATTAAAATTTTGTGGGTATCGTATTCCACAATGTATGAAGACGAATAACCCATCGATGGGGCAAAACTTTTATAGATAAATGCCATTTGCGTGTCGTATTTGAGAAAATGGTGAAAATTTCGTTAACGTGCATAAAGACTCTCTTGTCAATAGATAAGCTGCTTTGCTTTGTCTCGAAACTCAACAAGTAATATAAAAAAAAAATTGTAAAGTCGATTCCTACTTTTTTTTCATTCTATTGCAGAAAAGTACTTTATAAATAATTTTCATTCATTTTCTTAAGTTTATCTGGGGCCATCTATTGGTTGATACATGCAACTTAAATCTAAAAAAAAAATTTAATTTATTAATTAAATTTAATTAATTAATTAATATTTGAAACAACTGTATTAACATCCAGTGTCATCCACTACAAGTTCAAAAAAAATTCATCTGAACTTGAGTGAATGAATAAAAAGTATTTTAGGAACGATTGAAAATTTGAACAAGATATATATAGGGAGACTGTGAGCTAATAGAAGGAATTGAAAAAAAAACAATGTCAAATTGATAATTTCACTTGCTGGATGGGCACAATAAATCTGTAGCCGATAATGCTCTTGCGTTGTATTAAGGGGAAAGAAAGATATATGCGATCTTCCAAATGCAACTTTTGGAGGTGCTCGTTCGAAATTAATGTGGAACTTCAACCTACCTAGCGATGTCACAACTTCTGAATTATAAACCTCTAGATCGTAAGCATCTAGGTGCAGACCTATATAACTGATTATGTTTATTCTATGGGTTGGTAACAAAGTGATTGCGGATTTTAAATAAGAAGGAAAATTCAAGATTTTTGTTAGAAATATAACTATATTCAATTAGATATTGTCCGTTTTTGTCGACGACCTCTTGCCATCTTTCAGGCGTCATAATTCCATGTTCATAAAACTTCTGATTTTTGCTTGCAAAAGAACTGAATTAAATGTGATTTTACATTATCAGTGACATTAAAAATTCTATCATTTAAGGAATTCTGCAAGGAACGAAGTAAATGGTAATCTGAAAGCGCAAGGTCAGGGCTATAGGGTGGGTGTGACAACACATCCTAGCCTAGATCCAATAATTTTTTAAGATGTATAGGGTTTTGCATTATCATGCTGAAAAACAACACCCTTACGATTATCCAATTTTAGCCGCTTTTCTTGAACTGCATCGCTCTGTTTGGCGAGTTGTTGAGCATACACGTTTGAATTATTAATTGTTTGGTTTCTTGGTAAAAATTCAAAGTACAGAATTCCTTTATAATATCACCAAACTGATAGCATAATCTTTTTATGGTGAATCTCAGCTTTTGGTGTCATCTGGGCTCGTTCATCTTGCATCACCCACGATCTTTTCCGATTAACGTTGTTATAAACTTTTCGTCGCCAGTTATAAATCTTTTCAGAAATTGATCAATTTCCTTGCGTTTCAGAAGCGAATCGCAGTTGCTAATGCGTTGCGTCAAATGAATTTCCTTAAGCTGATGAGGGATCCACAAAACGAGTTTCTTGACAGAGCCAAGTTGTTTTACTTATTTATTTTTGAATGCCTGTATGCGATACTTCTTTTCAATCTCACGTGTTGTTCTATGACGATTTGAATTGATACTGGCCTTGATATGGGTCTCATCCACTTCAACTGGACCGCCAGATGGTTGAGCATTTTTTCAGTGAAAAATCACCAGAACAAAATTTGGCAAACCCGTTATGACGCGGCCTTTCTTTCAAGGTTTTATTCGCATATACGGTACATAACTTCTTGTGTGCTTGCGATGCGTTTTTGTCTTTTCGGAAATAATACAATAAAATATGTCTGAAATGTGCGAATCTTTATCTTCTATTTTTAAATTCGGATAAAAACGAAACCAAATAACTAATCGATATAATTTTTTTATTGCATTAAAGGCGGAAGTCAAAACAATAAGAAAACAATATAGTTTAGGTGCTTTAAACACGTTGACAAAACAAAAAAATATGCTAAGACCATCTATTGACAAAATTCGCAATCACTTAATTGTCTGTAAGCACCTAAATAGATCTTTCTCTATTAGCTCTAGTCTCAGTGGTGTGGCATGGTGTAGTTGTAACAGTAACAGTAGTATTTAATTTCAATACAATTGATTGACTGCAACTAGAATAATAATATTGTTCGGAATAGTTTAATTTGCTGAATTTATTCATGAATTCTTTATTTAAAAAAAGTGCTTCTATTCATATTTACAGCTAACATAAAGTAAAACAGTTTGAACAAAAAAAATCATCCTTTTCAATGAATGGTGAAATATAATAAACCATAAAAGCTATTACGATATTTAGTAATGAAAACGATCGGGTGGAAGGCATGAGGATAAAATTTTCCCTTGGGAGAAAGGTGGATAGGTGAATAGTTTGATACCATTATTTTCTATTAATGTAGAAAATTCATAATAATAGCGAAGAAAAAAATGCAGTTTCCCATGGCCCGCTGGCGTTAAAAAGAACTATTATTTAAAATATTCTACTTTAGAATAGAATGATTGGCAATGAGATAGCTCGGTTAGGCAGAATTTCTGAATAAAAGAAATTATAATTTAATTAAAAGGCTAAAATTAACCGGGACCATCTTAACAATGAACTGATATTTCATAATAACATTATGCATAAATGCGTTTTCCTTATTTTAGCCACAAATTAATTAATTATCAATATATTATTAATTAAAAAAATATTTTAAACTATGTATTTCTTCTCTTCTTATTAAAAATTATTGAAAGTTCAAAACTGAATGAGGTATAAATAAAATCGATGAATTATGTTTCTTTTATTTGAATTTATAAATAATGTAACACGTTAACAACAACATCTTCTTCTTTATTGGCATTACAGCTTTCCTTTAGTCTTCCTATTTGAACAATGTACATAACATAATCCTTTTAATGATATTTCCCTCATCTCTGCGATGTACATGTCCGAGTTAGGGGATTCTTTGTGATTTGATGTATCTCACAATGTCTCTATTTTTAATTGGGTGCTCAATGTCTTTGTTGGGTCTTCTAATCCATATATCCTTATCAACTCTTCATTCAAAATTTTTTCTCCAAATTTTCCTCTAAAGACCCTGATATAATCCAAGTTCTTAGCATTTAATGTCCACGTTTCTCCTGCATACGTGACAATCAGCTTTATTAGTGTCTTATAAAATAAAATACAAGCATGAAAATAAGTGACATAAAAACAGCCTTCCTTTAAGAATTTAATGTATTGTGATGATTGTGACAGCGTGTATGTATTGCAGGGACAAGAATCATGCTTGGGGGAACTTTTCCAAGCTTTCTCTCGTATGATACAGCACGGCTAACTAGATGCCCCGACAAGTCCATCCGGAAAATAATATCCTTACCTTAACTTATTATTTTCGGGGCATATATCTATGAGTATACACGAGAAATACTCAGAGATGCATAGCAGCCTGTACTTAATGAATAAATAAAAAGCAATGTTGCATGATATAAGACTTTACAATGGTTTCAATATAATTTTCGTATAAGCGTATAATTCTCTCCAAATAATATAAAATGGTTCACTCCAAAATGGGTATTCCATCTTTATAAAACCATATAATTCTCGCCAAAATGGATGTTCTTTCTATATAACCGTCTTCAAAATGTTCTTTCTATATAACCGTCTTCAAATGATTCTTTCTATATAACCGTCTTCAAATGATTCTTTTTATATATAAAAAAAAAATAGAAAAAAAACGACATGGTTTTACAGATTGGAAGACGGTTGTCTTCCAATCTGTAAAACCATGTCTTCAAAATGGATATTTTTTTTTTCAATAAAATCGTATAAATCTTTCAAAAATGGGGTCTCTTCAAAACGAGTATTCTCCCTTTAAAGCCATATAAGTTTCCAAAACGGGTAAAAAGGATATATATATTTTTTTTAAACCGTATAATTGTCTCTAAAATGGGTGGCTTTTTTGTATAAAACCGTTATAAATAGTTCAAAAATGGGTTTCTTCAAAACGAGTATTTTCACTATAAAGCCATATAAGTTAAGAGGTAAAAAGGATATTTTGTTTTTAAACAAGCAATATAAAAAAAAAATTTAAAGTCAATTCCTACTTTTTTTTCACTCTATTGCAGAAAGTCTTTTATAAATAAAGTTTAAATTTTCCTCTTGCATCTGGCGCCATCTATTGGTAGATACATGCAACTTAAATCTAAAAAAAACTAAAATTAATTCATTAAATTTAATGAATGCATTAATACTTGAAAAAATTTTATTAACATCCAGTGTCATCCACTACAAGTTCAAAAAAAATGTATTTGAACTTGAGTGGATGAATAAAAAGTATTTTATGAACGATTGAAAATTTGAACAAGATATATATAGGGAGAGTGTGAGCAAATAGAAGGAATTGAAAAAGAAAAGCGTATAATTGTCTCCAAAATGGATGGGGTTTTTTTTCTATAAAAGCGTATAAATTTTTCAAAAATGGTTCTTTTCAAAACGAGTATTCTTACTCTAAAGCCACATAATTTTCCAAATTTTTCTAATGGCCACATTATTTCCCAAAACTGGTAAAACGTCTTTGTCAAAAAGGGTATTTCTATAAAGCAGTATAATTCTCTCTAAAATTAGTTTTTTTCCTATAAAACCTTATAATTCCTTCTAATATGGATGTCTCCAAAACGAGAATTCTTTCTCCAAAATAGATCTCTTCAAAACAGGTATTCTCTTTATCACACTTTATAATTACCTTCAAAAAGAGTATTCACTCTATAAAACAGTACAATTCCCTCCAAAACGTGTTCCAAAGTTAACTTCACTTACGTAACTAACTGCCTATTGTTTACTACTGTATTATAATTATTAATTCAGTGTCATATGACCAGAATTTTGAAGGAAAAAAATTGAATGTGATTATTCTTTTATTAAACCACATTTGTATCTTGAAAATGTTATTTGAATGAGAAATCTTTTTTTACGAATGACAATGGTGTGGCAGTATTAAAGATATGATAAAAAACGATTACACCAAGTTGTTTTAAACGCGACCTAATAAAAAAAAAATGCATTCAAAAACCGCAAAATCCTCTCTTTAATAAATAAAAAAAAAAAGTAAAAGGGAAAAATATTCCTTCCCAGGGAGATATACCTTCTATTCTTATAATGATACAATGAGGAAAACTTGGGGATTTTCCCTAATATCATAACTTACACTTTTGAAAAATCATTGAGGAAAGAATTAAATTTAATAAAGAAAGGGAAAAGACAGTAAAATCACGTTTTCAAATTTCAATTGATTTGAGTTAAATAAAAAATAAATTCTTTGTTCCTTTAAAATCTCTATTCACTGGAAGGATGCGACTAATTTTCATTTTTCAATTGTTGCTACATCATTGAGTTGAAGTGATGTCATTCATCCCTGGATATGAATGCCAGATTTGTAATAGATTCAACATTATCCAGGATTTTTAATTACACTTATAAAGAGGAGAAATATTTTTTAGACGTACTTTTGACAAAAATTCGACCATATTTATTCTACAAATGAAAAAAAAATATCCATTAAATCACACTGTCAATCCAACAAGATAGAAGCATATACCTAAAATGCGCATTTTTGTGGTTGTTATGGTTGAACATTGGCAAGTTTCCTGTTCCACTAAAGCATGAGTGATGAGGGAACGACATTTCCTTCTTTGAGAAATTTTTAGGGAAAATTTAGAAGGTTTTTTTTTTTGGAGTAATTGTCCCACATTTGAGAGTCGTGTGAGAAAAGAAATTGGACAAGTGGCAGCACCAGGCAGCCTGACTGTAAATTCTAGAAATTTATAAAGTTGTCACATTACCCTTCGAGTCTGTTTCTAAATGCAGTGATTGCAATGGACGCCCTAGCGGATTAGAACTCGAGTCCTTTCTCACTCTAGCTGAGACCATTACCATTACGAATCGGACGAAATGCGGATTAGTCTATTATTTCTAAGGAGCACTAACAAAGCGAGGAATGAATTGGTAATTTTTTTTCTTTCAAAACAACAATTAT
Organism: Caerostris darwini; assembly: GCA_021605075.1. Lineage (NCBI taxonomy): Eukaryota > Metazoa > Arthropoda > Arachnida > Araneae > Araneidae > Caerostris > Caerostris darwini. Next base: position 390,176 of record BPLQ01001573.1, read on the forward strand.
ACTATTCCAGCCGACATTCTATTCTCCAAACAATTATTTGAAAATTAAATATTTATATTCAGACTCAATTTTATTTAAGAAAATTCACTAATAATATTGTATTTAAAATAATCAAATAAAAACTTTAATTGCCTGACACTCTTCCATTACGAACATGTACACTTTAATTTTCTGAATTTCGTTTAAAAACAAGTAATATAAAAAATATTTTTTGAAGTCAATTCCTTTTTTTTTCCCTCACTATATTGCAGAAAGTCCTCTATAAATAATTTCCATTCATTTTTTAAAATTTATCTGGCACCCTCTATTGGTAGATATATGCAACTTAAATCTAAAAAAAACTAAAATTAATTAATTAAATTTAATTACTGAATTAATAATTGAAAAAACTGTATTAGCATCCAGTGTCCTTCACTACAAATTTAAAAAAAAATGTATTTGAACTTGAGTGGATGAATAAAAAGTGCTTCATTAATTATTGAAAATTTGAGCAAGATATATATAGGGAGAGTGTGAGCTAATAGAAGGAATTTAAAATCAATCACAATTTCTGTTTGAAAATTATTTTTTACTTATTAAAAATTATGGATATTGTTTTCGAGCTCGGAGATTTTCGTTTGCTTGATCAATTTTTTTTTGTCCTTGACCTTAATCAATTTTTTTTTATTTCCTTTTTTTTTATTGGTTAATTTTTTTAAAATTACTATCACGAGCTATTCTTATTCGTTTATTTAAATTTCTTTCATGGGCTATTCTTATTCATTAACTTAAATTTCTTTCATGAGCTTTTAATCATAATATTTTTAATTTTTTCATTAATTTTTTTGTGAATCGGTAGTGAATCGGTACGATTCATCGGAGTTCCTTGGTCGCGAAGCGACCAAACCTCCTATTAGCAAGAAATAATTAAGCAGTGGTAGTCGGGTCATTGCCCATTGATAACGAAAAACAATTTGCACAATATATAGAAAAAGTGAAAATATAAAAGAAAACATATACAAGAAAATACAAAGCACAACTACTAAAAAAAAAAAAAAGAGAAAAAGACCGGAGAGAACCTAAAGCCGAAGCACAACATAGCACCCACGCAGGAGTATTTAAAAGAACAAACAAAAATATACGCGGAGCGCGAACTTAACCTGAAGTTACCAGGACCATAGAAAAATGCAAGAGAAGAAATGCAGTCTACTGATTGATGTTTATAACACATCTAGGTCTTTTACGAGACGAGTGCAGAGAAATATCATATTCAAATTGATTTAATGCTTGGATGACAGAGTTACTAGATCTATTGAGTGATGAATAAAATTTTTTTGCAATTTTAGCCACATATTCCCTAAAGCTAGGCATGGAAAG